>ML263100.1:0-32720 GCA_005239495.1 Nicotiana undulata
TTCACCCACGAACCCAAATATATAATTAGTTTCGAAATCCGACCTCAATTAGAGGTAAAGATTCGATTTTTTCAAAATTCCCTAATTCTACCCAAACCCTCAATTTTAATCATGAACATTCTTAGTTTTTGATTTAAAAGTGATGAAAAACAATGATTAATTGAAAGAGTAAAGTTTATAATTGATTACCTATGACTTGGGGATGATATTTGGTGAAGAAATGCGTTCCTAGGACTGTGGGGTTCGAAAATTTGAAGAAGAAGACGTCTGCCCGTTATATATATATTTTTCTCCTAGGTATTCTGCTTCGTTTCTCGTGCCAAACGATTCTGAAACTCGATTTTTATGTCTCCAATGGATTCCTTGTGAAATTATAATCAAGTTAGGCTTTTGAATCACTCAATTTGACCTTATAATGAAGGAGATATATAGGTTTTAATATTTGCAAATAGTGCAGATTTTTAATACGCCGTCAGTGACAATTTTGTAATTAACCTGAAAAATCTGGCAACCTTAGTAAAATGCCCATAAGATCCTCATACGATGTTCAAATTCTATGATTCTTTTTGTTACGGGTTCGTAATTACGATACGGATCTAATACTTCATTCAAAACAGAAATCGAAGCTCATTTGTTCAATATGATATCATTTGTGCTTGAAGAAACGACATCGAAACATAAGAAAGAACGAGCACAACACAACCCAAACCTATTTGAAACTCACCTGAGCCCTCGGGGCTCTAAACCTAACATGCACGCAAGTCTAAAAGTATCATACGGACTTTCTCGTGCGATCAAATCATGAAAATAACATGTAAAACTATGAATTAAACCTCAAAACTCATTATTCTTTCTCAAGAACACTTAAAGTTCATTATTTATCAACCGGACGTCCGAATCACGTCAAATAAATTCCAATTCTCACCAAATTTTGCAGAAGGCTTAAATATCATAACAAACCTGTATCGAGCTCCGGAACCAAAATACGGGACCAGTCCAACAGTTTCAAACGTTAATTCATTTCTTTATTTCATTAATAATTCAGCAAAATAATTTCTTTCAAAAATTGATTTCACTCCTCCCTGCTCACGGGCAACTTCTCTTGCCTGCACACAGATTTCTTGCAGTAGCAAGGCCGTCTCATAGTCACCACTTTTCTGTCGTTTCAAGCTTCCAAAAGCCCTGAATGTCTTTCCTTCTGCCTCCCCAATTCAACAATAGGATTCTACCGGCGCATGAACGAAGCTATAACAGAGCATGTACGTGACGATCAAACACGACTTTGCCAGCTGCCTATGATAGGAAAAAGAAAACTTGATCAGATAGTTCGTGTGGGATTTCCTTTTCTAACTGGATTTTATTCCAAAGATGTGATCTTAGAGCTCGCTCACACTAAGTATACCATCAGTGGGAACTTTGCTTTTTGACAGGATGAGTCATGTGATTGACCTGACATTTTATTGAGATGAACTTCGAGCTGCTGAACCGACAACGTGTTTTTATGCTTGTTTTGGAAGCTTGTAACGACAGACAAGTGGTGACTATGAGACCGCTTGCTTCGGAGTGTGCTATTGCGTGAAGCGGAAAGGGACAGCGGAATCTAAGGCCACACCAGACAGGACTTCCTCAGAGTCAAATCCTGTGGACTACAAGGAAAAGATAGAATCTCGCCCGGCAGCAGCAGCTGATTCAATAGTAGATGGTCTTGGAAAGAACCTTTCATTCGATGCTTCGTCGGTGACAGATCTATGGTAGCTCGTCTATCTCTTAGCATCGATGGCAGGCCTACTTTTACCCATCTAGAGTAACGATGAGTCAAGAACACCATGCATTGATGGGTGTTGAGTCCCCATATTGACTATCATGAGGTCTTTTCTTGTCCACAGCGTGCTTCTTTTATCCCATCAATCAACGCCTGCTGCACAGAAATAAGAACGAGGCTCGAGGTTCTAGTATGAGCTTCTCCCAATTATGTCTGGTAATAGAATAGGGCGGCTTGCTCTGACCAAGACTCCACATTTTGCTCCATCCGCGGAGCGTATAAATTTCTTGGCGGGTCACGTCCTCCACAGCCTCTTGCCCTACCCATGCTTTCCGCTTTCCTAGTATTACAGCCTTTTGTGTAGGAAGGTGTCGGGGTGAAATCCGGAGATCTACGAAGGAAGGGGTCTTCGACTGGGGTGAAGTCGTAATAAGGCCTGCCCTCATCGAACTGAATGTCTACCCTTCCCGCATTTGAAGACAGACTAATGTTTAAGACCTCCTCATGCCCCGGATAATGGTACATCACCTACTCGGACTCATCTTGTAAGGGCAAGGGGGATCCCCTGGCTAGGAGGGTATTCAGCAAGTGCTTCCAAATCTCTTCAACAAGAATTGATAAGGGGAATAGAGATGATGATAGAGATCATACTGAGAAATAGAAGAATTTCGTACGGGTGACTACTAAAGTAGAGTTAAGTCAAAAGGTATGGTATAGCAGCCTTTCCGAGCGAGCCTCTAGGATCTCATGTAAACCCCCATGATATGGTTCCTTTTCAATAGAAAAGAATAGCCAAACCAACCCAGCTGGCTGGTCAATCTCAGAGATCTTATCGGCCGGCAAACCGGAGACGGACGACCACGGTCCCGGCCTTACCAGCACCGGAGGTGTACTAATCAATGAACCCACGAAACCNTGATCCTCTCCTTTCTTTCTCTTTTTTTTTTTGATACTTGGTTGGCAGGGTCAGGGCCTTTCTCGCTGGGCGAGCGGCGGTTGTGGGTACCTTCCGTTTAGAGATGCTATCAGAGTAGGAAAGTTAGCCAAGTTCTCCTGCCTAGTTTAACTAGCCCTCTTTTGGAAAGAGATTCTATAGCACCGGAGTCGTTCAAAGAGCCCTTCTTTCTATTATGCGTGTCAACTATTGATTCTATGCCATCTGAGCTAGAAACGCTTTATTTCGTTTCGTTCCCGTTCTTCATTTCCTTCTTCTCAAATCCAAGGGGGACTTCTCATATTTAGAATCTTTCTGCGGTGTGCTCCGTTTACTATTCTTTTCATCAAATTATTTTCAAAGAAATTGAGTACAAACACGTATGGCTATGTATACTGCAAATAGGCTTTCTGCAATTGTTGCCGAAATGGGAATTGAAGTAGCGCCTTTGGAATATGAGTAGGGCTCCTAAGTGGCGCGTTCGTGGAGGCAAACCGAAGAAAGAGCTGCAGGTACTATGGATCCTCTGACACCCAATCGGGTTGCCTTCCCAGGTCTCGCCGGTGTTTCCTGTAGGTCAGCCAGCAGCCTGGTGAGGGCTGGCTGTCTGAGGACAGGTTAAGGTAGGTCCTGCTGGGCTTCTAGCGAGTGAAGTGCTTACGCCCCTTTGGAGATAGGGGCGAGCAAAACAGCCCGTTCTTCCATTTTGAACCCCCAACTCTAGATGAGAAGCACCCTCCACCCACTTCCATTTTTTCGTGTGCCCTTTTCTAAGGCTTGGGACCTCGGAATTCAATTTCGGGCATACGCCCAAGTCCCATATTTTACTGCGGACCTCCCGGGATCGTCGAAACACAGATCCGAATCCGTTTACTCAAAATGTTGACTCAAGTCAATCTAAAACCAAATTTTTAATTCTAAAAATTATTATTTCTTATATTTTCAAATAAAAGGTTTCCGGTTTCACGCCCAGACTGCGCACGCAAATCGAGGTATTTAAAATTAACCTTTTTAGGGCTATTAAGCCTAGAACATAGTCTAACTTCAAAAAATGACCCCTTGGGTCATCAAAGTACCCCTAGCTAATTCAATCCCTGTAGCATATACTTCATACTCATCTTTGTTGTTAGTAATAAAATAACTTTTGTGAATTATCTAACTACTTTCCCTGATAGGCATTAAGCATTGTCCATAACTCGGGACTTTTAATACTTATGGACCTAAATGAGTAAAAGGTCCAAATCTCGAGAATTATCCCAAAAATAACTTGTACTTTCTTTTCAGCTTCGGGTAATATGTTCAAGCTAAGATTAATCATGAAAATCTACTAAACTTGTGATTTTATAGCCGTACGTGGCTGATAAATAATATCATACTAAGTTCGACTACTCATTTAGCTAGCCTTCCTGACAGTTCACATTTATGCAAAATATTGCATAATAAAAATATAGTGACTACGAGAATTGAATGACATTGAAAATAAAGCCTTCGATTTAGGACAACAACAATTAATTCCAACCTTTTAAAATGTTGATACGTAGTTTTTGTGTCTAAGAGAATTTTATAATAGGTAGGAGAATGTGTACCTTTATCTACTTGAACTAATATTGCATTTACCGAGACATCCGAGACAATTTGGTATACAATCAATCATGCATCTTTCTCCTGGGAATTTCGATAGTAATGATGGGTTAATGTGTCCAAATGATTTGACTTTTCGGACTAAACTGACCTTTTGAAGTTTTGTAACTTTATCTTTTATTATTTGACTCAAATTTCTTCTTTTGCTTGACGGGATTATACCGTGGGATCAATATTGAGCATATAAACCATTAACTCTGGTGGTATACATGTTATGTTAGCATGGTGTAAAGCAAAGCAATTTGCGTTAGCACGTAAAAGTTTAATCAACTTACCTTTAAACTCGGTGTCGAGTCTCGACCAGCGTAAACCTTCCTAGTTGAGAAGTCAATGACAGTTTCTAGTTCTTCAGCATTTGACCTCGTGGCTTTTGATTCTTTCAGTTCAATGATTGTTTTCGGAAATATTTGTCTAATTGTCCATGGTTATTAATGAACCTTCTTTCTCATAGTCTTTAATTATTCATCATGTACCTATCTTTTCTTTTCTAGTTGTCAGGTACGGTATCTTTGTAAGCAATCACGTGGGTGTTTTACCCATGCTTTTCCTGACCTTCATTTTCTTCCTGTGGAATTTTTCAATTTAGCTAGGTGATTCCTTACTTGTTCGGGAAGGTCCAGATCTTTTTTAGCCCGTGAAGAAAATCCCATATCTCTTTGCTCGGACCTCTTTTTTTTGGATTTCTACGTATAGATTCGGATCACCCAAGAACCACCTCCGTTCGGTTTTGGATTTCTATTTTTTACTTTCAATTGAACCTCTGTGCCTTCCTCTATTTGAAGCCCGGTGTTGTAACGGTTATGCATATCATTCTCGTGGGATAGTTGGGAATTCTCGGAGGTGTTCTATCCGCTCGTTTTGTTCCTTGATCTGTTTCTGTAAAGTTAGAACTAAATTTTGCAAATTAAAATTACCTGATGTATCTGAACCTCATGTTTCGGTACCGTTTGGCGTAGATTCGTTTTAATTAGTTTCGGTACTAATAGTAACCGATTCGATCTGAAAGATATATTTTTTTGTTAATACAACATGATATAGAAGTGGAAAATAAATTCAATGACAAATAATAATAAAAATAAAGCAGAGAAGAAATAATTCTTATTGAATAATCCTTGACAGATGTTGAGCCGAACAGAGCTTGAAGGGCCGAACTATGGCTAACTTGGGAGTAAGATGTTATGAATTACAATGTATAGAATTGTAGAGAAGAAAATTAGATTCCCTTGATGGTGATAAAAGTATGTCTATTTATAGGGCTAAATCTAAGTAACTATTCCTTGAATTATGGGTCCATTATGATCATTTACTCAATTCATCTGTTACTTTTGGAAGACTTGTAGCAGTTGTGTAAATGTTGGAATTCCGTAACTGATGAGTTAATTCCGTAACTGATGAGTTAATTCTGTAACTGATGAGTCAATCCCGTGCATGTTGAGTCAATCTCGTACCTGTTGAGTCAATCTTGTAATTGATTGCCTTGTTCTGACCGTTACAATCATTTATTGCATTTATTGTACGTTACATAATTGATTTGTAACTGATGACGTAATGATGGTAAATCTCATATAATCCACGATTAATTGATTCCTTTCTCATTTGTAATTATGAGATATTCTCCCTTGATCTGAGTTATTTTATGATGATCAATTCCGAGGCTAACAGGCACGGTACGAATATGTTCGGTCCCAAAAGTGTTTCACATATCATTTTTACGTGTCATTCTTTACTTTTCTCCGAACATTATTGATACGTGTCACCATTTTATAGACCCATGTGGCGAGTTTATTTTTGACTAATACAGTGATGTAGTCATATCGATTAGGATAAGATGGTATCTGAAAATTATTGAACGTTTAAGGCAGGTTGCTTGGTCGACTAATTCATTATTACAAAAAAAAACACAAGATTATTTGATTCATTCGACTTAATTAGAAACAAAGAGGTGTGTTATTTTGTTAAATAGCGCGCAATATCAGTTAATTTATTCTTTCGAAAAATGGCTTTGAATTTAGTCTTAAATTTGGATAAAGGTTGAGTAAATCACTATGCCTATATAAGGGTAGTTGGGGACCAGAAAACGAATGAATGCGGGTGAATACTTCGTCAGAAGCCACTTCCAAAGTTATTCTTTAGCAAATGGGTTATAAAAATAAGTCCTTTTACGTGCCTGTTAATGTTTCATTTTTTATTGCAAAATTATTTGCAATATATGTACTACCTATTTGCCAAGAAAGGAAAATCAAAAGTCAATAGCTTTTGCAACTATCCATTAGTGGATATCACAAAGTCTTTTTTTTTTGTTTGATTTCCCATCCCAGTATTTATCACAAAGTCAATGGTCACAATTAGTGTGGCTAATTGAAAATGATATCATTCAAAGATTCGAAATCAACATCTTTTTATTTTTCATTTGATTTGATTTCTTCCTTTTTATTTTTTAGGAAGATGAATTAACATAATAGGTAAGGTTGTTCATTTGGATAAAATATCCGAAACCGAAATCGATCCGTTCAGTTCCGGATTTCGTATTGGATCGGATTTCAGATGGTGTGTATTAAAACTTTAAAATCCGATCCAATCCGATATTAATTCGGATCGAATTCGGATTGCATTTTTTAAAATCTGAAATCTGAAAATCCGATCTGATCCGATCCATGCACAACCCTATAATAGGATAACCAAAATATAAAGGAAGAAACAAGTTTAGCAAGTGTTTTTTTTTCGTATTCTTAAATATCATATTTCGACAAAGAAGTACTACTCCCCGTTTCAAATTAGATGTCACACTTTCCTTATTAGTCCGTTCAAAAAAAATAATACATTTTTATAATTAAAAATAATTCAATTTTAAACTTTTCATTTTATCTTATTTTACCCTTAATTAGAAGCTTTTATAGCCACACAAATGACATGACCCACAAAACTTTTAAGAACACAAGTTTAAAAAAAAAAATCTTAAATTTGGTGGTGAGTCAAACTACCTCGTCTAAAATTGAAACAGATGAAGTAATATCAATTTGACCGAACCCCATAATTTTGACCCAATTTTTATATATGTGTTAACAATTAATAAAATATACGTAAATAAATATTAAATTTTAAATTAAGTTATTAACATTTGAGATCGATGTCTTAGAATTAGAAACTAAAATCTTAATCCGTGATATGCAACACGCAATGTCTACAGCATTTTGATATTTTTCCAAGAGTATATTCCGTTTAATCTCCATTTCCACGAACTTCTTTACCAAGTCTCTCCCACCCACCTACCCACCCCCCCTCGGGCCCCACAACACATACACAAAACCCAAACAACTCATATATAGACACTCCCTCCAGCTAGCGAACCCGGATTCAGAATTCTTCAGATTTTCTTGCTGTTCCTGTGCATTTTTGCTTGTTTCGTTAGTCGTAAGTTTCTTCTTCCTCAGTTCAATTTTTTCTATAGTTAGAAACTGAAAATATCTTCTGTAGTGTCTTAAATTTGATGACATGGAATTTAGTTTCTTGCCTTCTTGAACTGAAATTAAATTCGGTTTATTCAATTTTCATGTCGATTTGGTGGGAATTGGGATATGCCTTTTGTAGATGCATACAGTATCTGTAGAAAACAATAATTGGACTACCAACATCGTAAGACTGAATCTTTTTCGTGGTCAAGCTGGAGTTCATTGCAAATTCCGCAAATTTTCCACGAAAGTTTGAATTAGTCCCCAGGAAAATATAGAATCGTAGTTCAAAAATATTACCCCTTTTTGGATTGTGAACTTGGGGTTGTACAAGTGTAATTAGTAAACTTAGTCAAGAAAACTTGTCATATGAATCTGAGATTGTCTAGATTGCTGGTTGATAATGACAAGTTCCTTTGTTGTAATGTTTCATGGGTCACTTTTGTGGATCATCTTCCTTTTAATGCCATCTTCACAGAGTATGGGCAATTTGTTGTGCTGTGTACAAGTTGATCAATCCACGGTTGCAATTACCGAGCAATTTGGCAAGTATCAAGATGTGCTTCAGCCTGGCTGCCACTGTCTGCCTTGGTTCCTTGGATTTCAGCTGGCTGGCCATCTCTCCCTCAGGGTGCAGCAATTGGATGTTCGCTGCGAGACCAAGACAAAGGTCTATTCTTTATTCCAAAACGAGAATTACATGGACTTGAAATATACTGTATTGGTACTTTATAGCTGAATCATCAAAGTCAATCAAAATTGGCACTTATCACAAAACATAAGTAGGTGATGGTTTTCAGTATTTACGCCTGTATGACTTTTACATTTATTGCAATAAATGTGCAGGATAATGTTTTTGTCAATGTAGTGGCATCAATTCAATACCGTGCTCTTGCAGACAAAGCAAATGATGCTTTCTACAGATTAACCAACACTAAGGGTCAAATTCAAGCCTATGTTTTCGATGGTAGATCTCTAAGATGTCTCTTTGTATACATCTGATGATTCTCTCTTTGACTTTAGTTTTATTCTAACAAATTTATTTCTTCCAATATATTGATTTCAACAGATACTGCTAACTTACACAAGTCTACATTTTTATGTTTCTTCAGTCATAAGAGCTAGTGTTCCAAAACTCAATCTTGATGATGTTTTTGAGCAGAAAAATGAAATTGCCAGGGCTGTTGAGGATGAACTTGAGAAGGTTAGCCAAATCTTCAATGCTTCTTTTCACCGATATTATATATTGGATCTCATACAAGTGCCGTTGTGATCCTGTACAGGCTATGTCGGCTTATGGATATGAAATTGTTCAGACACTTATAGTTGATATAGAACCAGATGAGCATGTTAAGAGAGCTATGAATGAAATCAATGCTGGTATGTCCAAAATCTTTTTCCTCTAATCACGCCTACTAATCACGCATTCTGTTTGTCAGCTGCTCTCAGTGGATAATCTCAACAAGAATATATACATCGCGGATTTTCCTTGCATTATAAATGTGAATTATTTATGTACAAGATATTCTACACACAGTTACATGGCGACTTTAGGAGTTGAAGTGCAATCTATGTCTACCAAGCTCCTCAAGGACTAGTATCTATTCTATTTACCTGTTTAATTTTTTTGGTTGACCAAATTGAAGACTGTGATTACCAATTTGTCTTGTTATTTTTATGTCTGAACTGTCTTCAACTTTGCAGCTGCTCGGATGAGGTTGGCTGCTAATGAGAAGGCAGAGGCTGAGAAGATTTTACAAATTAAAAGGGCTGAAGGAGAGGCAGAGTCGAAGTATCTCTCAGGATTAGGTATTGCACGACAACGTCAAGCAATTGTTGATGGCTTAAGAGACAGTGTGCTTGGCTTCTCAGTGAATGTGCCTGGAACCTCAGCAAAGGATGTTATGGACATGGTCCTTTTAACTCAGTACTTTGACACCATGAAAGAAATTGGCGCTTCCAGCAAATCATCTGCCGTTTTCCTTCCTCATGGGCCTGGTGCTGTAAGAGATGTGGCAAGCCAGATTCGCGACGGACTCCTTCAAGCTTCTACTGAGCATTAAATATTCTCACTCAGAAATGTCAATGTGTTTCGCTTGAAGCAGCTATTTTCCCGTTTGTCTTTACTTTCTCAGGTGTGGATATATATGGTGAGTTTGACTTTGAATTTGTGAATCTAGTACTGTCCTATGTACAGAAGTATGTAAATTATTGAAGATTTCCAGACCCTTATTGAAGAATTCTGAATTGCTATCTGGTATTTGGCAGCCTTTCCTTTATGCTTCATCAATATTATCTCCTTCCCTATTTTGCTCTACCGGAGCAATCTTGCTTCCCAATTATCAATCTTTCATTTCATGGTCCTTTGCTTAACAATTATCATTGGTTCCTATCCAAGATCCTTCAATTCACTATCCTACATACGCATTAGAATTTCCTACATACGTTTCACCTGATGTAGAATCAGATCATTTTGTTTATGTAAAGACTGAGAAGTGAGCAACAATGGTGGAGCCACATGTGATACTAACTAACAACTTAACATACTAACTAACAACAGGTTAACTAACTGTTAACATACTAACAGTGGTACATATATTTCTATTATATAGAAATGAGAAGTTGGTAGACCAAGGGTATATTTGTCATTTCAAAAAAAATCCTACTTCGTTGCAATTCTTAAATGCTAACTATCATTGATACACATGGGACCCACATTCTCATAACTACAACGCTTCTTTAAATGTTACTCCATGTTGATTAGACTACTTTTATGGAGAATACTGCATGCAAATAATCATTTGAAACGTTCCTTTTTCTCATTTGGTAAAATTATTAATTTGGTTTTGTTAACTAGAAATTTTCACAGAGAAAGTAAACTTAATTTTTTAAATAATAGTGCAACAAAAGAAGATATTGGTAAATTTTTACAAGATTTTCGTATTTACCCACATTGTTTTAAAGTATTATGAAAATTAACATATGAAAAATCTATAGAAAAATAAAAAAAATTCTCTTATCTCCTTAATTAAGAAAAAATATTAAAATCCCTATAAAAATTTATATGGACTTCTATCACATGTTTTATATTTTATCACCAGTTAACATCATTTTAAACGAGTTATAATAAAATATAATTTGAACTACTATGAATTACTACAATTTATATCATGTTAATATTTGTTTAGTGCATTTGGTTCTCTTTGTTTGAAATAGTAAATTGCCTCTTTAGTGGTGCAGGTCCCCTTAGAAGTTCTCTTTATTTACTGTACTAAAAATTTATTTTGATTTTGTTGTATACAAGACATGAAGTAAAATCAATAGTAATTTTTTTTTCATCTTTTATCGTATTTTAAAGAATGATGTTGTTCATGTTAACTTTCATCAAGTAGCTGGTTGTTCCCACTGTTGAAACTCTTGTGAAACCAATTTGGATATATTCAAGAATAGTTTATAGATATATTGGTAAACTTCTTACTCTATAAAATTTGTTAATATAGATGACACTTCAGCTTTAATGTATTCTCTTGTAAAATATTCAAATAGGAAAATAATACCATTCAAATTAAATTTTCAATTTGATGTCATGTTTGATGTGGATGTTAAAAATGAGTATTATAGCACATTGTCTTTTTATGTTAATTGGAGCAATTTAAACAGATTATAATTTATGATTTAGTTTTAAGTAAATTATTAACATAAACGAATTATAAATTGTGATCTCCAATATCATTCTCTATTAGTGATTAAATGAATATAACAGGAATCAATTTATTTATTAAAAAATTAATTGAGCCTTGACAAACAATAATTTTAAGACTACAATATTGGGCCCGTATACGGGCCTTTCCTCATCTAGTAAATAAAACAATATCTCAATACCCCCCCTCAAGTTGGAAGTGAGGTTGTCACTGCCAACTTGCTCATAACTGTGGCATGCTTGACTCCAGTAAGGGCCTTGGTTAGGACATCAGCTAGCTGACAAGCAGTTCCAACATGATGAAGAGAGACGAGTTCTTCTTGCAGCTTATCTCTCACAAAGTGACAATCGACCTCAATGTGTTTGGTGCGTTCATGAAACGCAGGATTGCGGCAATGTGTAGAGCTGATTGACTATCACAAAACACTGGGACAGGTGTAGGAAAGTGGACTGTCAGTTCATCAAAAAACCTGCACAACCTAGTAAGTTCACCAACAACATTTCTTAGGGCTCTATACTCGGCTTCAGCAGAAGAAAGGGATATGGTGGCTTGTTTCTTAGACTTCCAACTTATGGGACTATCACCAAGGAGTACCAAATATCCAGTAACAGACTTCCTGGGCAAGCTGTCTAGTCTGAATCACAAAACCCTTTAACAGTACAATCAGGACTAGCAGACATGAAGATACCAAGAGTAGGATCAGTCTTCAAATACCTAAGCAAGTGATAAGCAGCTTTCAAGTGAGGTTCCCTGAGATCTTGCATGAATTGACTAAGGTGTTGCACACTATATGCAATGTCTAGTCTCGTATTTGTGAGGAAGTTCAACTTACCTACCAAAGTCCTGTAGATAGATAGAAGGATCTGCCAGAGGCATACCTTCCTTAGCTTTTAGTTTAACACTAGGATCCAATGGTGAACTGAAAGTACTACAATGGAGGCACTCATACTCCTTCAGCAGAGTGCAAATTTCCTTTGGGAGATTATGCACCATCATCCCTGTAGAGGACTTCTAAGCCTAGGAAATAGTGTAATCTTCCCAAGTCCTTGATCCTAAACTGAGCATGTAGAAAAGCTTTCAACAGAGTAATTTCCTTTGAATTGTTTCCTGTAATGATTACATTATCAACATAAACAGCAACAAAATAACAGAGGAGTCAGTCTTCTTGTAAAACAGAGAATAATCATTAAGGGAGTGAACATATCCTTTGGAACATAGAGCCTCAGCTAGTTTAGCATACCACTGTCGACTGGCCTGTTTCAAGCCATATAATGATTTGTTCAGTTTGCACACTAGTCCAAGTTTGTCAACTAATAGGCCAGGAGGTAGATCCATATACACTTCCTCATGGAGATCTCCATGAAGGAAGACATTATTTACATCAAGTTGGAAGATTCCCCAATGTTTCTTTATTGCAGTTGCTATGAGTGCCCTGATGGTGGTCATTTTTACAACTGGTGAGAAGGTCTCAGTATAGTCAATACCAGCTTGCTGAGTATACCCTTTCACCACCAACATGGCCTTGAACCTCTCGAGACTACCATCACCTTTGTGCTTAACAGTATATACCCATGTACAGCCTATGGGTTTCTTCCCTATAGGCAAGGGGACTAAGTCCCAAATCTGATTAGCATAGAGTGCCTCAAACTTTAATGTCATGGCTGCTTGCCAAGCAAGGTAAAAATTTGCTTCCTCATAAGAGTTTGGCTCATTGTCATGATGAATATTTTGCACAAGATGCTGACTATCAAGAACCAGAGAGGTGAAGGAAACATAGTGGTGTTTAGAAAAGAGAGAATTAAGAGAGAAATGGGAAGCTGGAGTGGATGTGGGTGCAGAAGATGTTGGAACAGATGCAGAAGGTGAATCGGGGTGTAAGTTGGTCATGGAACATACATAATCTTTCAAATGTACTGGTAGGTGATGTGCTCTAGTAGACCTTCTAGGTATCTGGTTGACATCAGTGAAAGATGGTAAAGGTGAGGGAATAACTTGTGCTGAGTTCCTGGGAGAGTGTTCAGGTGAGTTGTCTACAGGTGAGACTATAGAGGGGATATGCGTATCTGTTGATGGTTGAGAGGTATGAGTATCATAATGTGCTTCAGTGAGTGGTACATCCAGTGTAGGAGAGATAGAATCAAGAACTGAGGGAAAGTGAGAAGAGGAATCAGATACAATAGCAAAAGGGAAGATGTTCATGGAAGGTCACATCCCTGGAAACATGAATCTTCTTAGTGGCCAAATTGAGAACTTTGTACCCTTTTGTCTCATAAGGATATCCCACAAAGACACGGGGAGTGGTTCTAGGTTTAAATTTATCTCTATGGATCTTGGGTATAGTGGGAAAACATAGACAACCAAAACTTCTTAGGTGAGAGTAAGTTGGTTTTTTGTTGTAAAGAACTTC
Source organism: Nicotiana undulata (assembly GCA_005239495.1). NCBI lineage: Eukaryota > Viridiplantae > Streptophyta > Magnoliopsida > Solanales > Solanaceae > Nicotiana > Nicotiana undulata. The sequence continues at coordinate 13,895 of ML263100.1, forward strand.
AATTGGGCATTTGTTTTTCAGATAGGTAGTAGGAAGTCTGTTGATGATATGAGTGGCAGTCAATACGCACTCACCCAAATATTGCAAGGGTAATTTGGACAGGAAGAGGAGTGCCCTGGTAGTCTCCAAAAGGTACCTATGTTTTCTTTCTACGACCCCATTTTGTTGAGGAGTGTAGGGACATGTTCTTTGATGAATGATGGCTTTTGACTGAAAGAAGGATGAGGTTTCTGCATTTACAAACTCTGAACCATTGTCTCACCTAAGGTACCTTATATTTGTTTTGAAATGAGTTTCAACTAGTGATATGAACCCTTTGATAACTTGTAATGTATTGCTTGTATTGGTCAAGAGATGGGTCCATGCGGCCCTACTGTGGTCATCTACTAGGGTGAGAAAGTAATTATAATTGTCATGAGTGGCCACATGGTAAGGTCCCCAGAGGTCCACATGAAGAAGTTCAAAAGGGGAAGTTGTGGTACTTGTTATGTGGGAGAATGCAAGTCTAGGTTTCCTGGCCATGGGACAAATAAAGCAGAGAAAAAGTTGTTTGGTTGAGAACTGAATAGGGATGGAAGATATCTCCCTCATCTTGACAAAAGGGATATGTCCCAATCTATAATGCCACAACAAGTCAGCTTGACTCATATTAGACAAGAAAGAATGTGTTGAAATGCACTGAGTTTTATTATTAATGGAACTATTTACAAGTGAATGTGAATTGCAAGTGGAAACATTTACAGGTGAATCAGAATGTTAACAGTGCAAGCTATTTACATCAGAGGTCTTAGACAAAGCAGAATCTGAAGGGGGCAAAGAGACAGGTGAAGTTGAGCAGGAGTTCTTCAAACAACTTGAACATAAGAGGTACAAGCCATCCTTGACCTTACCAATCTCCAGAAGCCCCTTCATTGAAGGGACCTGCAGTAGACATAGAAAGTCAGAAAAGGCTACTAGACCTTTGAACTGAGAAGCTAAAGAATGTATTGAAATAAGGTTGTATTTGAAAGAAGGAACATAAAGGACTCTATGCAAGATAATGTTTTGTGCAAGAGTAGCTGTTCCAATTTCAGTGACTTTAACCCTATAGCCGTTTGGTAGAGTGATCAACATAGGATACACTAAGGTTTTAATGTGACTAATCAATGATTTGTTGAAGGTCATATGATTAGAAGCCCCTGAATCTAGAATTCAAATGTTATCTCTTGACTTAAAACATTTACATGACAATAATCCAAAATCAACAGAGAGAACAGATACAGAGCAAGCTAAAATACCTGCAAAATTGACACTTCGACCATTAGTGTTATTGTCTGAGTTATCTCCAGTAGAGTTAGTTTGAAAATGCTGGAGTAGTCACCAATTGTCCATATTGTTCTTTAGTAAGGCTGACATTAGAGTTGTTGCCTTGGGACTGCATTTCCTCATCATTGACAGGATAAGTACCAATTGGAATGCTATGTACATTTGCTGCAGTTCTGTTGCCTTTATTGTACTTAGGGTTGTGATTGAAGTCTTGAGGATAACCGTGGAGTTTGAAGCATTTGTCTTTGGTATGACCAACACACTCGCAGTAATCACAAAAGGGATGAGGTCTACTAGTAAAAGAGTAGTTATTTGGAGAGTAAGTAGTTCTGAAACTGTTGTTATGCATAGGTGCCCTGTTCAGGCCACCATGTATAGGAGCACTGACATTGAGGGAAAAAGATTCCATTACAAGCTGGTTTTGTGGTTTTACTTCTCTTTGAATTTCCTCCTGAATGAGCAAAGAAAAAGCATGTGCCATGGATGGTTGGGGATTCATCATGAGTATACTGCCCCGCACTGTGGTGTATACCTCGTTCAATCCCATAAGAAATTGGATGAGTCTTCTGTCTTGCTCAGATTTGTGCATATTTTCCTTAGCTCCACAGATACATTGGCAAGTGCAATGTGATTTGGCATTTATCATATTCAATTCCTCCCAAAGTTTCTTCATTTTTGTATAATATCCGGTGATATCAAGGACGCCTTGAGTCAAATCATTGATTTCCTTTTGGATTTGGTATAATTTGGTGTTGTTCGTCTGGTCGTACCTGTCCTCTAACTCTCTCCACAACTCGAAAGCATTACTAGCATATTCGACACTATCAGCAATATCTTTGCACATAGAATTCAGGATCCAGGAGGTTACCATATCGTCGCACCTCTCCCATTGACAGAATTGTGGGGAATCTAGGTATGGGCGTCTGTACTCCCCAATAATAAAACCTATCTTATTTTTGACTGAAAGAGCCCTAAGAACACTTCTCCTCCAGGATCTGTAGCCAATTCCGTTGAACGGAGTTGTCACTAACATTGCACCAGGGTTATCCGACGGTTGCATGTAGATAGGGCAACTCAAATTAATTTCGAAATCGACGCCGGTGACGGGAGTAGAATCGCTCGATTCAACTCTAGATTCATTATTTGGATCGAGGATAGCCATAGCTGAAGGCAGGAAAGCTCGGTAATTGAAAACGAAAGCCGAATTAGAGAAAAAGAACGTCGGATCGAGAAAATTGGGGAAAACTTACAAACTCAATTGAAACTGTGATGTTAGCCTTAGAACTTGATTGAGAAAGGAATCGCGGATAATGGTGAGTTAACTACTGTGCTCTGATACCATGTAAAGACTGAGAAGTGAGCAACAATGGTGGAGCTCAAGCTTGAGCTCCAATGGTGAAGCCCTAGAAGCTTGATGGCATGCCCGGAAGATCAGCTGGGAACACATCTGAGAAGTCCCGCACTACTCGAACTGACTCAACTATAGGGGTATCAACACTAACATCCCTCACATAGGCCAAATATGCATCACACTCCTTCTCAACCATTCTCTGAGCCTTAAGAAATGAAATAACCCTGAGAGGAGTATACTCTAAAGTACCCCTCCACTCTAATCGCGCTAAGCCTGGCATAGCCAGCGTCACAGTCTTAGCGTGACAATCAAAATATCATAATGGGGAGACAACTAGTCCACGCCCAAGATAACATCAAAATCTACCATGTCGAGCAACAATAAATTGGCTCTGGTCTTAAAACCACTAAGAGCAATCAAACACGACCAATATACGCGGTTTACAACAAGAGAATCTCCCACAATAGTAGATATATAAACATGGGAACTCAAAAGAATCCCGAGATACCCCCAAATGTGGAGAAAAATAAGAGGACACATATGAATATGTAGAGCCTGGGTCAAATAATACCGATGCATCCCTATGATAGATTGGAATAATACCTGTGATGACAGAATCGGAAGCAACTACCTCTGAACGAGATGGAAGGGCATACTACCTGGCATGTTCTCCCTCTCTAGGGAAGCCTCGACCTTCCCAACCTCCACCTCGAGCTGGCTGAGTGGGTGGGGCGGCAGCTGGGGCTGGAAGCGTAGCCGGAGGACCCGATGGAGCACGTGGCGGCTGAGAAGTATTTGGAAGTGCACCCCTCCTAAGCCTGGGGAAATCCCTCACCATGTGGCGAGTATCACCACACTAAAAACAACCCCTCGGAGGATGCGGCGTTTGTGACTAGCTCGGGCCAGGTCTGTTGGACTGGCCCCTAATAGCACCTCGAGCAGGAGGTGCACTGGATATTGGTGGTGCATAATAGGGATCCTGGATCCTGGAAGGAGCTGGAACACCGCTGGCTGCTGGAAGAGCTGAATGGACAGGGAGACTCACAAAACCCCTACCACGGAGAGCTGCTGGGGCACGAGCTCCAGAATAATAACTAGTCTCTAGAGACCTTTAGGCATCTCTATCCTCTCTATCTCAGGGCAAGCATGCCTTCCACCCTCCTGGAAATATTCACGACGTGCTGATAAGAGATGTCCATATCCAACTCCCTGGGAAACCATGCATGCCCTCCACCCTCCAGGCAATACTCACGACCTGCTGATAAGAGATGTCCATCTCCAACTCCCTGGCCATATAGGTCCTTCTACTAGGGTAGAGTCCCTCATTGAAGCGGTGAACCCTCTCCCTAAGTGTAGCAACCAAAGCCGGTGCATGCCGAGCTAACTCACTTAAACGAATTGCGTACTCCGACATAGTCATAGAACCCTGGCACAGCTGCTCAAACTTCCCGCACCATGCATCCCTGAGGCTCTGAGGGACATACTCACGCAAAAATATATCTGAGAGCTGAGTCCAAGTAAGTGAGGTTGCCTCGTCCGGACTACTCATCTCATAGGCACGCCACCACTGATATGCTGCTCCTCTCAGCTGGAAAGCGAGAAAAGAAACCACACTCGTATCCACTATGCCCATAGTGCATAGGATACGATGACACTCCTCGAGAAAACCCTGAGCATCCTCTGAAGCTAATCCGCTGTAGGTAGGTGGGTGGTACTTCTTGTACCTCTCAAGTCTAAGCTGCTCAGCCTTAGAAGCAGCTACCCTAGTCTCATGCTGAACCGGAACCACTGGTGGCATAGGAATAAACTCTGGGCCTGATCAACCTGGACCCTCTGCTCAGGAGTATGGGCTGCGAGAGTTTGTGCCCCTCCCCCTGCCTGAGATGTGGTGGGAGCTAACAGAATCAATCTAGCAGGAGATAAAGTGCTGAACATGCTCATGAACTGAGCGGGAGTCTCATGGAGGGCTAGAGCAGTAATAGGAACCTCTGGTGTCGGGCCTGCAGCTGAAGCTGCTGGGGGATCCTCTGTCGGAGCTCGCGCAGGTGCTCTAGCTGCACCGCGTGGTCGTCCTCTACCCTGGCCCTGGCCTCTGGAGGTTCTGGCAGGGGGCTCGGGTGCCCTCACCATCTGTGAGAAAGAATAAAATAGAGAATTTTTATAATTTGGTGTCAATAACTCGCACGACAAGGAAATCAAAGAAGTATGATTATTCTTAACAGTTCCATATCCTCCTGAAGATAAGTACGAACGTCTCCGTACCGATCCGCGAGACTCTAATAAATCGGCTTGCGACTCACGACATCGATGAACCTAGAGCTCTGATACCAACTTGTCACGACCCATTTCTCCCTCCATAAGACATTGTGACGGCGCCTAGTCGTTACGACTAGGTAAGCCTACTAATTTCGAAATAACATAATTAAAGCAATAAATATCTACTAAACTTCAATAATATTCTAAAATTGATAAAAGGCTGCTCGACATATACAAGAACACTAGCACTCAAATGAAGACAATATTCCCCAAAACCCGGTAGCCACGAGTCACAAGCTCTACGAAATTTGTCTAATTGTTTTCTATACATAGTGTCTAAAGAAAATAAAGGAAAAAAACAACATAAGGGATAAAGGGGACTCCGAGGATCTGTGGGCCCGTGCAGATGTACCTTGAAGTCTTCGGCACTAACGATGAGGCAGGTAAGACGTACCTGGATCTGCACACGGAAAACATGTGCAGGAAAGGGCGTTAGTACACCACAATGGTACCTAGTAAGTGCCAAGCCTAACCTCGGTCGAGTAGTGACGAGGTCAGGTCAGGGACCTACCAGAATATATATATATATATATATATATATATATAAAAGGAAATATCGCAGAATTAAAGACAAAAATATAACAAGGAAGAAATCACGGAAAAAATAACATCTCTGTACACAGCAAATCAACGGGGGATCTGCCGAGATAACGTCTCGTATTCCCAAACGTAAATGTGCAGGGGGATCTCCCAAAATACCGTTCCGTAGTCCCAAAGTTAATATGCAAGACATGGGGGATCTCCTGAAATATCGTTGCGTAGTCCCAAAGTAAATATGCAGTACATGTGGATCTCCCGGAATACCGTTCCATAGTCCCAAAGTAAATATGTAGCCAAACAATAGAATTCAATAGCTACGACACGGAATCTTACAATTAATCCTAAGTACAAGTTAGGAAAAAAAAAGAGGTAAAACTACTAAGCATGATGCACGTAGTTCAAGTAAACAGTTAAAGCAAGTAGGCATGCTTTCTTAGTATAGCATAATACTACACAAGCTAATAAGTTCAAATAATAGGACGGACAAGTTACTATTTAGTGCAAATCGGGTTTTACAACAAATAGCCCGTGTACGTACTCGTCACCTCACGTACACGGCGCTTATATATAAAAAAAATACCAAATTTTAAGGGGAGTTCCCCCAGACAAAGTTAGGCAAGCCACTTACCTCGAACCAAGCTCGAATCATTTCGGAATAATGCTCTTTCCGCGAATATTTGACTCCGAATGACCCAAATCTAGCCAAAACCAATTACATATCAAAAATATTCATACAAGAAACTAATCTAGCGAACGGAATCAACGTTAAAGCAAGAAATTGGAAATCGCTCAAAAAGCCTCCCCGGGTCCACGTCTCGGGATCGAGTATAATCATAAATTATGGACACCCATTCACTCACGAGTTCACTCGTATCAAAATTATCCAAATCCGATGTCAAAATCCCAATCAAAACCCAAAATCTTAGTTGAAGAACTTCTTTCCATTTTTCCAAAATTTTCATCCCAAATCCGAAATTAAATGATAAAATTAAGGGTTGATTAGTGGGATATACCAAAATCACGTGTAGAAATCATTACCCAATTGATATATCTGAAAATCCCTCAAAGTCTCGTCCAATTCTGAGCTCCCAAACTCAAGTTTTGATAAAAATGGTCAAACCCTGGATTTTGAAATGTTTAATACTGCCCAGGTGAACCTTCTTTGCGAACGCAGTCAAAGCCTCGCGTTCGTGAAGCTCAAGCTGCTTCAGTCCTAAAATTACTGATCGCGAACGCGATGTATTGGTTGCGAACGTGAAACTCAACTAGTCTGACCCTACGCAAACGCGGGACATTCATCGCGAAAGCGTTCATACTATTATGCGTGGAACCCATCTGACCGTGGACTCTACGCGAACGCGAGGTCCTTATCGCGAACGCGTAGCCTTAGTGCTCCATACATTCGTGAACGTGGGAACAACGTCGCGAATGGGAAGAACGAACTCAGATGGCCTACGCAAACGCGAGACCTCCCTCGCGAACACGACGAAGGAATTGTCTGCAACAAAACACCAGAAAGTCTGTTGCTTTCTTAAGTTCAAAAATGGTTCGTTTAGCATCCAAAACACACCCGAGGCCCCCCGGACCTCAACCAAATATACCAACCCATCCTAAAACACCGTACAAATGTAGTCGAGCCTTCAAACCACATCAAACAACATAAAAACACGAATTACACACGGATTCAAGCTTAATGAATTTTGAAATTTCTAAATTCAACAAACGACGTCGAAACATATCAAATCACGTCTGAATGAACTCAAATTTTTCACCACTAACTCCAACTTCCAGAATTTCATTATGAGCCCGATATCAAAATTTCCACTGCCGACCATAATCGCCAAAATTTTAACTTTCACCAATTCAAGCCTAATTCTACTACGGACCTCCAAATCACAATCCGGATGCGCTCTTAGGTACAAAATCACCTAACGGGGCTAACAGAACCATCAAAATTCAAATTCGAGGTTGTTTACACATAAGTCGACATCCGATCGACTTTTCCAACTTAAGCTTCCAATTAAGAGACTAAGTGTCTCAATTCACTCTGAAACCCAAAACGAACCCTCCCCGCAAGACACAATAGCAGAAATAGATATGGGGGAGCAGTTAATAGGAGATCGGGGCTCTAACTCTCAAAACGACCGGTTGGGCCGTTACAATATATCTAGATTAAATAATGTTATAAGAGACTTATCGCTTTACTCTAAAAACGGGTCGGAAAACTAGATTGTCGCTTTGTCTATATGCAGTCCTGAAAGGAAAGTTTTTAGATGTTCACACACTTCTTTGAATCATGAGTTAGTCTCACGATGAACTTGAATCATTAGTTAATCTCACAATGAACTCATGTAACTTTATTGCGTGCCACCTCTGTGCATGAGGATTTTAAGCAATCTGAGGGTTGAATTCACAGCTATCTAGCTCCTATAAAATACAGGAAAAACATTTATGTTGCCTGCCTCCGTTATTTTATAATTCAATTCAATCTCGCAGATATATAATCAAAATGCCATTGTCAATTGGGACTTATGAATGAAAGAAACCATTCGAGGTCGTGATGGAGGACATAAGAGATAGTCCATAACCTTAAATCAGTCTACATATCGGCACTAGTATAAAATCTCATGAACGCCAGCGAGTACAAGCTAATATTGCCCCGACCTTGCATTTTGGAAGTTACTGCATTCTGGAGTTTAGCTTTCTGCTTAAGTCGCTGCTTCTTTTTGGAAATTTTATATATGCTTTTATTGCTCATACTAGATGCAAGCCGTCACTATCTATGTGAACGTCAGTAATTACTTGGTGATTGCTTCTCTAGATAAAAAATGGTGCTTTTATGAATGTGGTTTTGATTTATGCTTCATTAAATTAAACCATGGTCAAGCTTCTATTCCCAGAATACAATAAATGACAAATATGTGTTGAATTTTGCATCTGTTACTGTTACTGTTTTCTAGAATAATTAGTTGTTTAGTTTTAGGAGGAGTTTGCTAGAAGACTCATAATTTTAATTATAGTAAGAGTCTAGTAATCTAGTTTTAGGAGGAGTCTACTACTTTATTTATTTGGCTATTTAAAGCCCTATGATTAATAAAATTTTAGAGACGATTTTTCAATCCTATTTTTCAACCTTCTTGCTGCTTGCATATTTTAAAAAATCTCTAACAGTGGTATCAGAGCTTCTATTGATCTTTGACGGATCTCTGAATTCGCTGAAAAACAACCAATTTCAACCACTTTTAAATCATACCCACTTTTATCCATACCGATTTTTAACCAAATTTTTAACAATGGCAAGCAGCGGTCTCTCTTTGAATACCCCACAAACCTTCACTGGTGAAAATTATCAGATTTGGTCAGTGAAGATGAAATCTTATCTTGAACCTTATGATCTGTGGGAAATTGTAATGGAAGACAGACTTATACAACCACTTCCTCCAAATCCGACCCCTGCCCAAATCAAAGCTCATTCAGATGAGAAAACAAAAAAATACAAAGCCAAAACTATAATACAAAATTCAGTTGCAGATTCAATCTTCTCTAAAATCATTGCATGTGAGANAAATTTGAAAAGAGATTTTGAATCTCTTAGAATGCAAGATGATGAGACCATCGCTAAGTATTCTGACCGAATTTCTTTAATTGTCAATAAAATCAGGTTACTTGGCGAGGATTTCAAAGATGACAGGATAGTTGAAAAAATTCTTGTGACAATTCCCGAGAGATTTGAATCCAAAATTTCTTCTCTGGAAGAGTCTAAAGATCTCTCTACCATCTCTGTTGCAGAATTAATAAGTGCTCTTCAAGCACAAGAGCAAAGAAGGGCCTTCAGACAAGACAAAGTTATTGAAGGTATTTTTTATGCGAAACACCAAAAAGAAAAAGTCGATTATCCTTATTGCAAATATTGCAAAAAGAAAACACACTTAGAAAAATTTTGTTGGTGGAGACCTGATGCATTATGTGGAAATTGCAAACAAAAAGGCCATGTTACAAAAGTGTGCAAGTTCAAAGATGCCCATGCACAAGCACTAATAGCAGAAGAAGGAATTGAGGATGACCTTCTTTAGACTGCAGCAACAGAAGCAAGGACGAGCGTTGGATTTTGCATCTGTTACTGTTACTGTTTTCTAGAATAATTAGTTATTTCGTTTTAGGAGGAGTTTGCTAGAAGACTCATAATTTTAATTATAGTAAGAGTCTAGTAATCTAGTTTTAGGAGGAGTCTACTACTTTATTTATTTGGCTATTTAAAACCTTATGATTAATAAAATTTTAGAGACAATTTTTCAATCCTATTTTTCAACCTTGTTGCTGCTTGCATATTTTATAAAATCTCTAACAATGTTGTCCTGTTGGCCGTAGTGTTATGATATGCTTCTCCACACATGATGCCAGAACGAAGGAACGAGGAGTTGCTCATGTTTGGTCTTTTTTCTTTTCTTAGTGTTAAAAGGGAAACGAAGTTCACAATATAGTTTTCAATTTTCTTTTGCTATTCCCCGAGGATGGTCCATGTCTCACTTTTGGATTTGCAAAATTATAGCTCTTCTTTTCAAGTATTTATTGCTGTAAGAGTTACAAATATATGTCCCAAGCACACAGTGTATGATTTAAATTTTACAACTTATCAATTGTAAAGTCAAATCTATTTTAGCTTCTTTATATTGTTGTTTGTATGTATGATTTTTTGAAGTACATCCTATAGTTCAATCATTTATTGAACCACATTTCATTATTGTATTGGTTTATGTTCATTTTCCCTCGTATATTTCAATATATATATTTTTTACTTTGGTTGAAATATTACAAGGATATAGTAAATATTTTGAGTATAATACAGTTCATTTACAGTCGATACCAAAAATTATTCTTCTAATAATCTTACGATCTTTCGTTAAAAAATATACAAAATTAAAAATTGATTTTTAACATATATCAAGAGGAGGGAAAACATTTTCCAAAACTCCTTCTCAATCTTCCCCACCCTATTCCTTACCTTCACCGACTCACCTACCCCCGCAAGATTTTTTTTTTTTTTTATCTTGTTTATTTATTTTAAAATTTCTATTTTTTTTTTCTGCACCCCTCCCTACTCTCACCCCCACTCCGCCACCACCCCCTGCCCCCAATCGACACAAGATTTTTTTTTTTTTTACTTTTCTTTGTAATTTTTAAATTTTTGTTTTTTTTTTCTGCACCCCACCCCCTTCCCCTATTCCCGCACAAGAATTTTTTTTTAATATTTTTTTTGTAATTTTTAAATTTCTGTTTTTTTTTCTGCACCGCACCTCCCCGGGAAAAATATTTTTTTTTAAATATATTTTCAGTTTTATTTGTTTGCATCTTTCTATTTACATGTTCAAATTTTTACAAGTTCCAAAGTTATGAGTTCAGAGATTTATGTGTTTCGAAGTTTACGGGTTCGAAATTTTGCGGTTTCGAAAGTTTTGAGGTTCAGAAGTTTATGAAATTTGTGGGTTCGAAAGTTTATGGCTTCATGTTTATTGTATCAAAATTATTTATGAATACTCTTGAGAAAATATTTTCATTGACTTGCGTACCAAACACCAGAAAATGAATAAAATTACTAATTGTTTTTCAAAAAAATATTTTTCATGGAAAACATTTTCTGTCATACCGACCACACCCTTAGTCTTAATTTTGGATTAAAGTCGAGTAAACCACTACGTTCTATTTGAGGATCAGAAAACGAATGAATGTGAGCAGAGGCGGATCCAGGAATCGTAGGTTACGGGTGCCACTACTTTATGCATATAGTATATCAGTGGGTGAATATACAAGATACCAAGCGGTGTCATAGGACATCGCTTCCCCAATAACTATAGTGACAAAGTCAATTTTTGTATTTATATATATATATATTGGATATAAATACAAAAATTGACTTTGTCACTATAGTTATTTATTCATTTGTTCACTTTTTTCAAATATTGACCCCATTTACGAAAATTTATGCATATACCTCTAAGTATTATCTACAACTACCTACAAGACAGAATTGCAGGGATAGGGCGGTTCGGTTATGGTCTACTCAAGTTGGTCTTTCATTCACAAAGCAAGTTGATTTTAGAAGTTTGGTCAATAACAGCCTCTAGAAGAGGCAGCCAGACCACTTGCACCACACCGACTTTGTTTGATTCAGGTGCCATTGCTTTTATAAATCCATTATTTCATAGAAATAATATATATATTATAAATATTTTATCGAAGCAAGTAGGTAGCGTGACACCCCGACCTCACCAGATAGATACTTCCCAAGAAGCCACTTCCAAAATTATTCTTTAGCAAAGGTAAGAGCATATGTTCTTTTACGTGTCTGTTAACATTTCATTTTATTATTGGAAAAATATTTGCAATATGTACCTAATCCTAATGTCCTCCCTACAAAGAAAGGAAAATCAAAAGTCAATAGCTTTTGCACCTATCCATTAGTGGATATCATAAAGTCAATGGTGACAATTATAGTGACAATATCATTCAGTTGCAACCTGCCGTCTACAGAAATGGAGGTTCTGCCGGCTAACCTCCATTTCCACGCACTTCCTTACCAAGTCTCTCCACCCCCGCCCACAGCCTCCCCAACACACATACTAAACCCAAACAGCTCATATTTAAACACACTCCCTCCACCTACCGAAACCCATTTCAAAATTCTTCTTATTTTTTTGCTGTTCCTCTGCATTTTTGCTTCTTTCGTTAGTCGTAAGTTTCTTCTTCCTCAGTTCAATTTTGTAAATTGTTATAAACTGAAAATATCTTCTGTAGTTTCCTTAAGTTGATGACATGATTTTGGTTTCTTGCCTTCTTGAACTGATATTAAAGTCTGTTTTTGGTTTGATAAGGTAAATTAGGTTGAAAGGTTTCTTTTTTCTTTTTTCTTTCTAGAAGATTAACAGGAAAAATTCAATTTTCTTGTCAATTTGGTGGAATATGCCTTTTCCAGATGCATACAATAGCTGTAGAAAACAATAATTGAACGGCTGATATCGTAAGACTGAATCTTTTACTTGGTCAACTAGGAGTTTATTGCAAATTTTCCAGAAAGTTTGAATTAGTCCCCAGGAAAATATAGAATCATAGTTAAAAAATATTACCCCTTTTTGGATTGTGAATTTGGGTGTTCCAGTGTAATTTGTATAATTAGGCAAGAAAATATGTTGTATGAATCTGAGATAGTCTAGGTTGATAACGACAAGTTCCTTTGTTGTAATCTTTACAGAGTATGGGCAATATGTTGTGCTGTGTAAAAGTTGATCAATCCACGGTTGCAATTACGGAGCAGTTCGGCAAGTATCAAAATGTGCTTCAGCCTGGTTGCCACTGTCTCCCTTCCTTCCTTGGATTCAAGGTAGCTGGTCATCTCTCCCTCAGGGTGCAGCAATTGGATGTTCGCTGCGAGACCAAGACAAAGGTCTATTCTTTATTCCAAAACGAGAATTACATGGACTTGAAATATACTGTATTGGTACTTCATAGCTGAATCATCAAAGTCAACCAAAATTGGCACTTTCACAAAACATAAGTAGCTGATGGTTTTTCAGTATTTACGCCTGTATGACTTATATATTTATTGCAATAAATGTGCAGGATAATGTTTTTGTCAATGTAGTGGCATCAATTCAATACCGAGCTCTTGCAGACAAAGCAAATGATGCTTTCTACAGACTAACCAACACTAAGGGTCAAATTCAGGCCTATGTTTTCGATGGTAGATATCTATGATTCTCTCTTTGACTTGAGTTTTATTCTAACAAATTTATTTCTCACAATATATTGATTTCAATAGATACTGCTAACTTACACAAGTCTACTTTTTTATGTTTCTTCAGTCATAAGAGCAAGTGTTCCAAAACTCAATATTGATGATGTTTTCGAGCAGAAAAATGAAATTGCCAGGGCTGTTGAGGATGAACTTGAGAAGGTAAGCCAAATCCTCAATGCTTCTTTTCACCGACATCATATATTGGATTTCATACAAGTGCCATTATGATCATGTACAGGCTATGTCGGTTTATGGATATGAAATTGTTCAGACACTTATAGTTGATATAGAACCAGATGAGCATGTTAAGAGAGCTATGAATGAAATCAATGCTGGTATGTCCAAAATCTTTTTCCTCTAATTAATACCCTGTTTGGCCAAGCTTCTTTTTGGCCAAAAGTGTTTTTTTTGTTGTTCCCATAAATGCTTTTTTTCCAAAGTTAAAAGTGTTTGATCAAGCTTTTAGAAAGAAAAAAAGTGTTTTTGAGTAAGAAGAAGCATTTTTCGGGACGTAGAAAAAAGTAGCTTCTTCCGAAAAACACATTTTCTCGAAAAATACACTTTGAAGCACTTTTTAAAGTTTGACCAAATACTAATTGTTGCTCAAAAGTGCTTTTCAAATTAATTAGCCGAACACAAACTGCTTTTTAGCAAAAGTACTTTTTTGAAAAACACTTTGCAAAATAAGTTGATTTTAGAAGTTTGGCGGACAGGCTATAAGCCTACTAATTGCGTGTTCTGTTTGTCAACTGCTCTCAGTAGATAATCTCAACAGGAATATATACATCACTAGATGGATTTTCCTTCCATTAAAAATGTGAATTATTTATATAAAAGAAATTCTACACACAGTTAAATGGCCGCTGTAGGAGTTGCAGTGCAAATCTATGCCTACAAAGCTCTTCAAGGGCTAAATCTATTCTCTTTACCTGTTTAATGACTTTTTGGTTGACCAAATTGAAGACTAATATTCCTAAACGGTTTGTCTTGCTATTTTTATGTCTTAACTGTCTTCGACTGTACAGCTGCTCGGATGAGGGTGGCTGCAAATGACAAGGCAGAGGCTGAGAAGATTTTACAAATTAAAAGGGCTGAAGGAGAGGCAGAGTCAAAGTATCTCTCAGGATTAGGTGTTGCACGACAACGTCAAGCAATTGTGGATGGTTTAAGAGACAGTGTGCTTGGCTTCTCAGAGAATGTGCCTGGAACCTCGGCAAAGGATGTTATGGACATGGTCCTTTTAACTCAGTACTTTGACACCATGAAAGAAATTGGCGCTTCCAGCAAATCATCTGCCGTTTTCCTACCTCATGGGCCTGGTGCTGTAAGAGATGTGGCAAGCCAGATTCGCGACGGTCTCCTTCAAGCTTCTACTGAGCGTTAAATGTTCTCTCTCAGAAATGTCAATGTGTTTCCCTTGAAGCAGCTATTTTCCCTTGTCTTTATTTTGTCAAGTGTGGAAATATGTGGTGAGATTGACCTTGAAGTTGTGATTAGCACTATCCTATGTACAGAAGTATGTAAATTTTTGAAGATCTTCACACCCTTTTTTGAAGGATTATGAATTGCTATCTGATATTTGGCAGCTTACCTTTATGCTTCAGCAATTTTATCTTCTTCCCTATTTTGCTCCTCTGGAGCAATCGTGCTTCTCAATTATCAATCTTTCATATCATGGTCCTTTGCTTAACAATTGTCATTGGTTCTGTTAAATCTATGGATCTGATGGAGCAAACCCTAGCTAGAAGAGAGGAAGAAGATGAGCAAAGAAGGAAGAAAATGAGAAAGAAATGATCTGTCATTAACCGTAAAAGCACGGTACAAACGACCCCTATTTATACACTTCAAACTAATATTTAACTTCTAACTAACTATCATTAAATAGTCTAAACTACCCCTAATACAGTTGTACCACATCAAGTAACCCCTTTATAACACTCCCCTCAAGCTAGGTGGTGCAAACACATCAAGCACACCTAGCTTGGAACTCAAATATTCATGTTGAATTCTGCTTAACCCTTTTGCAGCAAATGTGCCTGTTATTCCCATTGTACCTACATATTTGGTTGCAACTAATCCTTCTATCACCTTCTCTCTTACAAAGTGATATTCTATATCAACGTGCTTTGTGTGTTCATGAAATACTAGGTTTGCAGTAATCTGTATGGCTGCCTTGCTATCACAATGAATATTTACAGGCAGCTGATTCTCAACTCCTATCTTCTTTATTAGTCCTACTAGCCATACCAATTCTACAACTGTGGCTGCTAGACTTCTGTATTCTGCTCCAGCAGTGCTTCTAGAAATTGTTGTATACTTCTTAGACTTCCAAGACACCAAAGAATCACCTAGTTTGATCAAGAATCATGTCACCGATCTTGAGTGCTGACATGCAACCTAGTCTGCATCGCAGTAGGCCTCCAGTGTTCCTGTGTTTTTGCTTGACATCATAACACCTTGCCCAGGATGATTCTTGACATATTTAACTACTCTTATTGCAGCCTCTATATGAGACCTTTTTGGTTGTTGTAGAAATTGATTTAGCATTTGCACACTAAATGCTAAATCAGGTCTTGTCACAGCCAAATACAGTAGCTTCCCAATTAGCCTTTGATAGACTCCTGGATCTGGTAATAGTTCATCCACAATATAAATTGTAGTTCCCAAATGGTCATCATACTCCTTTGTTGTCAACCTTGCATTGACTTCTAATGGAGTGGCTACAGGCTTTGCTGCTCCCAGGCCAAGCTTATAAATGATCTCTATAGTATACTTTCTCTTATGCATGAGAATTCCATCTGCAGATCTTGCAAACTCTATACCAAGGAAAAATTTCAACTCTCCTAGATCTTTCATTTTAAAGGTTTGTTGTAGAGCTGTCTTTGTCTCCTCAATCAACTGCAAGGAGGTGCCAGTAACTAGCATATCATCCACATAAACTAATACTATCACAATGCCTTCAATGGTCTTCTTTATGAAAAAGAATGATCATATTGGCTCTAAGTAAAACCAAACTGATACAAAACCTTTGTGAGCTTCTTATTGCACATACTAGGATTCTGTTTAAGACCATACAAGTATTTGAGAAGTCTGCATGCTGGCTGAGATTCCCCTGGCTTCGATATCCTGGTGGCAGTTCCATATAGATCTCATCAAAGAGATCACCTTGAAGAAAAGCATTGTACATATCCATTTGATGGATATGCCACTTCTAAGTTGCAACTATAGACAGTACAATTCTTATTGTCACCATTTTCACAACAGGTGAAAAGGTCTCTTGGTAGTCAATTCTATTCTTTTGACTATACCCTTTAGCTACTAGCCTAACTTTCAATCTCCCCACTCACTAGAAGCCTTGTATTGACTTTATACACCCATTTTCAGCCAATTGGAACTTTTCCTATGGGAAGTGGAACTATATCCCATGTGTGATTTCTTTCAAGTGCCTCAATTTCAGCTTTCATATCTTTTACCCACCTAGGGTCTTGACTAGCCTCAACAAAGGTGGTAGGTTCCTCAATAGAGGAGCATTTTGATAGATAGGCTTTGTATTTAGGGGATACTGCAGTATAAGAAACATAATGTGCAATAGCATAAGGGACAAACTCATAGACATTTAGTGACACAAAGTCCTTCATCCAAATGGGAGGATTCTTGGGTCTGGATGATCTTCTGACTTCATTTTCTGCAATCGATGAAGCTGTGGAAGTTGGTTGAGGGAATGAATGTTTCACTTGTTCATGATCATAAGCTTCTTGAGTTGTTGGAACTGAAGAATTTTCATTTGCAACTCCAACATCATGGATAATTGCTTATGTGTCATCAACTGTATCTCCCATGTTTGGTTGTGATAATATAATTGTATTGGTAAAAAATATAGCCTCATACGTGTACAAATTTTGGATGACTCAGCCAACCAGGTGGACTAAATAAAATATCACACGTGGACACGGGATAAAAAGGTACGGTCAATACAAGGAATTAGCCACAGAAAGATCATCAAAGAAGAAGAGACATGATCACAACGAATCCGGACGCAATAATGGGCCGATTCGAAGATCAACAATCAATGTCTTGTACGTTATGTAACTCCTAAAATAACAGTTACTATTCATCATTGTAACACCTCATAAATGTAATAATTAAGCATTAAATAGGCTATCATGACAGAAATACAAACGTTGTACTAGGAGAACATCCCTATAAAAGGGATAAAAAATGTAACAAACGGGATCATCTGATTTCTGGGATACTAAGCTATTTTATTCTTTATATATTGCTCTCGAAATTATTGCTACTTTATTATTTATTTTACTAATTCAATTATCAGTAACCCGAGTTTTATCCTAAATTAAGCTTTAGTCAAAAGATCTTATTTTTTGGTTAAACAAATTGGTTCCGTTACCGGGAATCTGATAATCATCATTTTCGCTACCAATTGATATCCTTAAAATCATGTCGAATCTCAACAACAACAACGCCAGCAACAATGACGATAACAACCAGCAAAGAAGTGAAACCCCTGTTTCAACTCCTCCTCGAGGAACTCCACGAGCTTCGAGGGAACCATCTCCTGAAAGAGCTAACAATCGTAACAATAATGAACAACCGGTGGAATCAGATCAAATAAGGCAAATGATTGCTGAATACGTGAGCCAGGATTTGCGAGAATTTGCAAGAGGATTACCACAAGTACCTCTAGTACGACCAACATTGCCTCTGAATAATACAATTCTAGTAGAAGATTTGCAAGCGGGGTTAACAAATTCAACCAGGAATGAAACTCTCAATACACTTCCTGAAACACGACCAGGTACGACTAGTAATTCAGAATTACAAAATTTATTATTAACCATGCAGAAGCAGATGAAAGAACAAAACGATCGCATCGAGCAAATCCCTGGTGTTCCACCTATTATCAAAGGAATTGACGTCGATAGGTACTCTCAACAACCTTGGAAGCCAAGTGCAGCCCCATTACTTATACCCAAGAAGTTTAGAATGCCTGATGTCCCCAAATACGATGGAACAACCGACCCACGTGATCACGTGACTGCTTTCACTACTGGAGTAAAAGGCAATGATTTAACAAAAGAGGAAATAGAATCAGTCCTTGTCAAAAAATTCGGAGAAACACTCACGAAAGGAGCCTTAACCTGGTATTCTCTTCTCCCTGAAAACTCTATAAATTCTTTTGCTGAACTTGCAGATTCGTTTATAAAAGCACATTCTGGTGCACAAAAAGTTGAAAAACGAATGGAAGATATATTCAAGATAAAGCAAGGAGACAAGGAATTACTCCGTGAGTTTGTAGACAGGTTTCAAAGGGAAAGAATGCAACTACAAAGGGTGCCTGAAAACTGGGCAGCTATGGCATTCACAAGCAACTTGAACGAGAAAAGTTCATAAGCCACGAGACGACTCAAAGAAAGTCTAAGAGAATTCCCAGCCAAAACATGGAATGACGTATACAACAGGTACAATACTAAATTAAGAATTGAAGAGGATATAATCACACGATCAAA
>ML263101.1:0-43422 GCA_005239495.1 Nicotiana undulata
AGAACATGCTCGTGGGCCCTACGGCTACCCGATATACAGTATAGATGCCACGTACGGACTCTCATCACGTGGTACATACGTAGCCCCCTCAACGAGCACAATTACTAATCAAGAGCCTAGGGGACATTTCCCCCTTACAAAGTTTGGAAAGGAGACTCACCTGGACAAGTGCTCCTCCGGCCAACGGACCAATCAACAAGATGCACGAATCCTCCGAATTACCCTCAATGGCTCGCAACTAGACAAAAACACATAATCATATCAATTTAGGAAGATTCGAGGAGGATTTATCAAATATTTCCTCAAAAACGTATTCTTGACGTACTTTGGAANCCTATGAATTAGGAAGAGGAAATTGTCAAATAACAGAAGAAATTGACATGCGGAGGGTTACGGAATCACTTACCTGAGTTTCTAGGCCGAAATACCCGTTCTGGAGCTCTTGGGGTCGTCAACAATGGAGGAAATATGATTTTTGGGAAAGAAATCACGACTTGGGCTTTTTAATGGGACTGCCCAGCAGTTTCCGCACCTGCGACCTTTGGATCGCAGGTGCGGAATCGCACCTACGGAATAAAGGGTCGCGCCTGCGGAAAAACAAAGGCCTGGGCACTGGGGGATTTCTCGCACCTGCGGAAAAACAAAGGCCTAGGCACTGGGGGATTTCTCGCACCTGCGGAAATTTGTCCGCACCCGCGATGGCCTGGGCCCCTGGGGAAAGTCGCGCCTGCGGAGAAAAGATCGCCCATGCGGCTGGATCCGCACCTGTGAAGGAATTTCCACTGGTGCGAACCTCGCGCCTACGGCTCATGGACCGCAGGTGCGGTCACACCAGTAAATTCCCACCAGCTATGAGTTTTGCTGGTTTTTGACCCCGATCGGGGTCCGGGAGACCCCTGGGCCCACCCGAGCCCTCGACAAATTATACCAACAAGTCCCAAATCACATGACGGACTTGCTCGAGCTCCCAGAACACTAAAAACATCATTCAAACCAAGAATCACTCTCCAAAACCCCTTAGATCAAACTTAGGATTTCAAGAAAAAATCAAATGGCTCATCAATACGCCGAACGGGTCTATACTGCTCGGAATGACCCCAAATTTTGCGGACAAGTCATAAATGACTATACGGAACTATTGCCAGTTCCGGAATTCCATTCGGACCATGATATCATGAGGTCCAATTCCAGGCTGAATTCCAAATCACATGAAATCCTGAATTCCAATTCAGGTGCCGAAATACTCCCGGGTCATCAGAAACACGGGGCGAACACACTCCCAAGTCCGAAATCATCATCCGGAGCTGCTGGAGCTGTCAGAACTCGATTCCGAGTTCGTTTGCTCAAGATGCTGCTCGGAACCAAAATCAGCCAAATAGGCTAGCCTTCAGGAACCAAGTGTTCCTGAACTGGCCAAATCACTTCTGAATCTCGAACTACCTTCCCACACAAGTCATAAGGCACGAGCAGTCGCTATGGGAAGAGTTATTCACGGGAACGGATTCCCAACACACAAAAACGACCGGCTGGGTCGTTACAACAAGGACCTCATCATGAAATATAACCAAATACGAATCAAGAATACTTACCCCAATCCAAAACGTGAAAATTCCCACCCACATTGCCCAAATCCAAGCTCACTAACTCATAAAGTGATAAAATAACAAAAGCCCTCGAAATAGAGTATTAAATAGTCCGCCCAGGTTTTACTCGTCGCGTTTGTGGAATACCCTTCGTGATCGAGAAGAAAAAACTCACCCAACATCCCAAAACGTTCTTCGCGAACGGGATACGCCAGTCGCGAACGCGGTATCTCTCTTGCGAACACGGATAATAACCACCTAATGCCCAGCATGCTTCTGTCTACACGATCGCGGTTTTCATTTTGCATTGCGAAGTCCAAAGCTCCTAAGATTCGCGAATGCATGATCATCAATACGATGTACAAACTTTCTCGTGACTCCTTGGTCGCGATCGCGGTGAAGAAACTGAGATATCAGTACCAGCCTATCAAAATTTAAAATGGCCTGTAAACCATATGAAACACACCCGAGGGCCCCGGGTCCCCATCCAATCATACCAAATAGTGCCAAAATATAACGCGAACCTAGTCGGGACTCAAATCACGCCAGACAACATCAAAATTACGAATCATGCCTCAATTCAAGCCTAATGAACTAATGAACTTCCAACTTCCAAAACTCACACCGAACCATATCAAATCAACTCGGAATGACCTCAAATTTTGCGTGAAAATACCAAATGACACAACGAAACTCTACCATCTCTCGGAACCACAATTCGAACCCGATATCAATAACGTCAGCTTCCAGTCAAACTTCAAAACCTAAATCCAAATCCGGACATATGCCTAAGTCCAAAATCACCATACAAAGATATTGGACTCATCAAAATACCATTCCGGAGTCATCTAGACAAAAGTCAAACTCCTTTCAACTCCTACCACTTAAGCTTCTACAACAAGAATCATCATTCCAAATAAAACTCGAATCGGCAAAAACTGAAACCGACTATGCACGCAAGTCATATTGAATCATATGAAACTACTCAAGACATAACACCACCAAACGGAATGCTAAATCTCAAAACGATCTGCCGAGTTGCTATATTCTTCCCCTTTTAAATAAACGCGTGTCCTTGAACGTGCCAATAATCGCTCCAAAATTATCAAGTAACTGAATGAACTCACAATGCACATACTCACGGGTGATCCCACATCACCCCAATATACATAAGCTCGGAAATACCATCTCGACCGAAGATTATCACTTCAACCTTAACCAATAAGCCTAAAAATCTAATTTTAACACCCAAGCATCCCCCAAAGTCTCGATTTCCACACATACACCCTCCATCATCCTCCACCAGCTGTAACAACCATAAGTATGCTCTCACAGTATAACCACACCACTTAACACGTCACCCATATGCCTATAGAAACAACTCTAACCACAACAGTTGCCCATTATTAAATCCAGCACCGGTGAATAACCTCATATCAACTAGAACCCTGTCCCAAACCTTTCCAACACTTCTAATGATGTAAGAAACATGAAGATCTCGTAACCACTAACCCAATAAACACTTTCACACCCAATTTCACCTCGATCACATACCTTGCAATCTAAACCCAACGAGCATAACTCAAATATGACTGAATATGGAAAGAGAAACACATGAGAGAACTATCGGTCAAGTCCAATAGGTATGATTCCCCATCGGTATCATACTACGAATCTATTCAACAAGGGAGAAACAAAACATATGGATATCATCCTAATATAACTCCACCGTGGCACGCAGCCAGTCCAATCATATCAATACACACAAAAACACGAGGATCCCGTACTCATCTCTGAATCACAAGTAGATAAGACATCACACCAACCAAAAACCTTTCCCTAACTCAATTATGTGGACACATAGCGTATTTTCCACACCAGTAAAGCACCCAAAACACAAGTCGTAGCCAAACTATCGAGAAATCACATCAAAACCTACTGTATATAGTAACAGAAAGCTAATCTTAGTCACATACCTCTCGATACTGAACAAACCAAAATGATAGACATGGGCTACCATTATAGAATCTCTCAACAAGGATAAGCACATAGGTAGAGTACAAGAAACACGAAACACATCCATATATGAAGCAAGATAGGAGGACTCACGATGATAAATAGGACCAGATCAAAATAAGGCTGATGCTCCTCTATGACAAACCGAAACTATACCTGTAGCGACACCATCTAGTGCAACAACCTCAACCCCACCAGGGAAAGAATATCAATGAGCCAAACGTCCCTCTCTACATGCATGTCCTCCACCTCTATTTGGTTGTGTAGGTGGAGTAGCAACTGGAGTGGAACCCATATCCTGAGTGCTCTGATGAAGTACACCAATATGGAGTCTGGGACAATCTCTCATGATGCGCCTAATATCATCACACTCATAACAACTCCTCTATAGGCGTGGCTGCTGGTGTTGAGTCTATGCCGGATAACAAGAATAACCTTTGTAGGAAACCTTTGTAGAAGGTGAACTAAAGATGATTTCCCCATATGAGTAACCTAAGGTCCCTAACTAGTTGGAGCACCACGAGTAGTCTGACGTACGGACTGGACTAGCTAGCTGACGGAGCCTCCGGCCTGATGAAGCCTAAGAGTAGAATCCACTAAATCCTCCAAGACCTTGAGGCCTCTTGGCCTCCCTATCATCTCTCTCCTGACCTTGAACACGCTTTAATCTCCTAGAAATCTCTATAACCTGCTGAAATGGAGTATCAGTCTCCAACTCTCGAGCCATACTGAATCTAAGACCACAATGCATCCCCTAGATAAAACTAAAGACTCACTCTCTAACAGTAGAAACCAAAATAGGTGTATGACGTGATAACTCATTGATCTTGATGGCATACTTTGATACCGTCATAGTGCCCTGAAGCAGCTACTCGAACTATGTGTGTCATGCATATCAGAGGGTATGGGAGAAAACTCCCTCAATAACATATCTGAAAAATGAGCCCAAGTGAGTGGCGCTGCATCAGCTAGCCTACCGTCCGTACAAGCCTGCCACCACCTATATGCTGCTCCTCACAGCTCAAATATAGTAAAGGCTACTCCGTCCCCCTCCATAATGCCCATGGTGAGGAGAATACAGTGGCACTTGTCTAGAAAATGCTATGGATCCTTAGTAACTACGCCACTGAAAGTAGGAGGATCACACTTCTTGAACCACTCAAGCCTCTTTTGTTCCTCCTCTGATGCGTATGTCCTCACCTCAGGCTGGACCCCGATTACGGATTATACTGGCATTACACCCGAGGTATGACCAACATGTGCCTGCTGCTCTAGATTACGGGCTACGACAGTGTGAGATCCTCCCCCATTCTGTGAAGTAGTTGGTGCAACTGGGATCAATCGCGTCTAAGCTAAGTACAAAATAACTCAAGAACTGTGCTAAAGTCTCCTGAAGCCCAGGGGTTGCAACAGGTGACCCCAGTGCATGTGCTCAAACCAGAGCTACTGGTAGCTCCTCAACTACTACTCTAACAGGTGATCTAGCAGCAAAACGTGCCCCTCCTCAGATTCTACCCCATCCCCGTCCCGGTCTCTCGCGGTTCTAGAAGAGAGCGTGGGTGTCTGCTCGACTGATCCAGTGGTGAGTGTCCTCATCATCTTTGATATAAAGAAATACAAAGGCTCAAACTCCGAATTCAATAAATCTGCACGATAGGAATGAAATAAGTGGAATTATCTTTCTAATAGTTCTGTAGCCTTTTGAATATAAGTACAGACGTGTCTATACCGATCTGCAAGACTCTACTAAACTTTCTCGTGACTCAAAGAACTTATGAACCTAGAGCTCTGATACCAACTTGTCACGATCCAAAATCTCACCTTAAGGATCATGATGGCACCTAGTCACCAAAACTAGATAAGCCAATCAATTACAACAGCTAAACCAATTAATATGATATTTTTAAAGCAAAGTTTAATCGAAATATTGAAATAAAGATGATACAAGCCTACACGACAATAATCACAGTAATCCTCCCAAGACTAGGTAGTACAAAGTCAGGAACTCTACTGAGTACATAAAATAACTTTAAATACAATACTGTTCAGATAGAGAATCGACAGTAATAATATAAGGAAAGGACTCCAAGGGACTGCGGTGATCGAGCAGCTCAAACCTTGAGTCCTCGCGATCAAAGAAGCTAACACTGCCTAGGTCCAAAACCTCCAACATCTGGATCTGCACAAAAATGTGCAAAAGAATAGCATGAGTATACTACAATCTGTACCTAGTAAGTATCAAGACTAACCTCGGTGGAGTAGTGACGAGGTAAAAGTCTAGACACCTACTAGACATAATAACCTGTGCAATATATCGTTATAAAGCTAATAATGGGAGTAAGAAACATTAAATGGAAACAAAGAATAAACATGTGGTAAAACAATAAAGTGAATATGACACTATTATGTACCAGTGAAACCAATTGAGGAAAACAAATGACAACCCAATAATCAAGTCGTTCTAACACCAGTTTCACAACAAAATTACTCTGAGATACCTCATCTCATGATCACAAGTCACGAGTCCCAAATCATAAATCATATGCTCATTTCACCCCTGCCCACACTATTAATTACAATCGCATGGACAACTCACGTGCCGCACGGATAACTCACGTGCCTCACAGACACTCACGTGCCGATCTCAATCCGCGCGGCATATGGTCAGAGGCTCAATATCACAAGGAAAACAGATATACAAGAATACAAGTTTGTGATCAATGAATATCAAGTATCATGCTCCTAAACTGGCATTAATGACATGATACGGTGTATGAATGTGTGTGTGTACTATTTCAGTCCAAGTCCACAAGTAATATCATAAACATCTAATAATTCATTGGAAACAACACAAGTCACGTAATGTGCATGACACACATAAGAAAAATTACACCATCACACGAATATCATCAATAATATATCCCCAGGCCATCACGTATCATCCCTAGCGTAACTATCATTATCTCTCTGTATTGACATTATCATAATAGCCATTTGTATTACTCTGGCCCGACAGTAAATACAATAGCCACATGTATTGCTCCGCTCATACAATATGTCAATATCCATCTATATCAATCAGCAAAATCAACAACAGTGAGATGCCACTCTTTTGCTCCGCATAGCAACAATCAACCCCACCAACAAATTTTCATGTGCCAAAATCACAATAACATGACATATCAACTCGTACCACATGTGCCCATAGACTATAACATTTAAAAAACAATAATACTAATGTAACCACAATATATAGCTCAAGGCTCTACTACAATGTGTACAAAAATCTCTATAGAAACAAAATAAAACAAAAATAACTCAACAATTAAAGATACTCCATAAAACAACAACTTCAACTAATGCGGGTTAATAGCTCGCAATAACCTCAACTTCAATTACTTGCTTAAGAATAAACTTAACAATGAGAGACATGACAAGTAATAACAACCTCAACTTAATACCTATCAGAGTAACTCGACAACAAAAGATAGAACATGTACTAACAACATCATTTAAGGCATATAAAAATAAACTTGACAATGGAATATAGAATGTAATGACAAATTCAATTAAAGCATATATGAATGAACTTGACAATGTAATATAGAACCTGTTATGACAAATTCAATTAAAGCATATAAGAATAAACTTGACAATGGAATATAGAACATGTAATGACAAATTCAATTAGAGCATATAAGAAGCTTAAGAGTCTAAACCGATCAATTTCTATATATAAGACCGTGTACACACCCGTCACCTTATGTAATGTCTTCCGCATAATCCAAATAGTGTAAACAAAATACTACGGGATAGTTTTCCCCCACACAAAGTTAGGCTAGATAATTACTTCAAAGATATCAAATCAACACTCTAAGAAGCCCTTATGTGTGAAAGAACCTTCGAACAACTCGAATCTAGCTAAAATAAATTAATATCTTAAATAGAGAAATAATTCCGGATAATAAAGTTTCGGTCCTTAATGAACACCAAAAAGTCAACACTGGGCCCTCCCCTGCAACTCGAAAAAACTAACATAATATGAATACCCATTTCGGTACGAATCCAACCACACCAAAATCATCTAATTCCGACCTCAAATCGGCTCAAATCATCATTTTGTGTTTTAAAAAGTTTTTACTAAAATACCCTATTTTTCCAATTCAAATCATCAATTAAATGATTAAAACAAGGATGGTATCGTGAAAAATAACCAAATCCTAGTCAAAAATACTTGCCCAATCCAAAACGTGAAAATTCCCTCCAAAATCGCCCGAATTCGAGTTCTCTTACTCAAAAAGTGATAAAATAACAAAATTCCCCGATATTGAGTATTAAATAATCTGCCCATGTATCACTCATGGCGATCGCGGAATTCTCTTTGCGATCGCAAAAACAAAATCACCGAGCTACTCGAAACGGTCTTTGCGAATGCGATATGCCAATTGCGAACGCGACGCCCAATCCCCTGCAACCTATGAGAACGGGACGCCCAATCCCCAGCAATCTACGCGAACGCGGTACCTCTATTGTGAACGCGGATAACAACCACCTGATGCCCCTACAAGCTTCCTTCTATGCAATTGCGGTCTCCATTTCGCGATCGCGAAGGCCACAACACCCAAGCTTTGCGAACGCGATGATGATACATTATGCGAACGCGACTCTTTAGTCTTGAACGTGATCAACAAAACGATATATCAGAACCAGTAGTTAAAAACATGACAAAATGGCTCGTAACCCATTTGAAACACACCCCGAGGCCCCCGGTGTTACACCCCATAAGTTTAACAACCTTGTAATGTTTTATATATATATATATATATATATATATGGTATTTTGAGTGAAACATTTTTGTTAAAAAAAAAAGGTGGTTTGAAAAATATGATTTTATATAATTATTAATACTTTCGAATATGTTTTAAATTATACACGTAATATAAGAAAGTTTATGAGATTTTCTTTAGTGTAAAGATAGAAATTATTTTCTCACAAGAAAAGAAGGTTATTTTTTCACTATTTTAAGAATTAAGCGTACGAAAATTTGTACTCTTTATATAAGATTAGAAAAATTAGAAATTGAGAAAATATATATATTTTTACATAGATGTTTTAATGAAATAATAGTCCGTGAAATGATTTTACAGGGTACCACATGACCGTAATAGTACGGTGTATAAATATATTAAAAATAAGTAGAATTTTAAATAATTTGATACAATCTTAATTATGTGGGTAATTAATTAATTATCGGATAACGAAACACTACCTAATTACCTAATAAGTGGATAAAGATTAACATTTCCCACCCCACCCACACGTGGCAACACCCCATAAATCATATGTATGACTCATGTGATGTGTCGTGTACAAAAAGTTTCCATTTGGCAAACTTGATAAAATTGGATGACCTTCTGATATGTTTTATGTAGGAAGAGATTATCGTTTCTTCAAATATATAAAAATTCATTACATTTATAGTCTGCTTCACATATCATTCAGCTGGTGCAACTTAGTATATCTAAACATTGGATTAGAACTTTTGCTGCAAATAATACAACAGAGAAACAACAAAACATTTTATAATGGTTGCAAGTTGCAACTAATGTGTGTGAACAGTGTGACATGCGCAGTCTAAATGGCATCTCGCTGGTGCTCTCCAGAATGACCAGAATGATTCACTTTTCAGTAATCTCCATTACGGTTTCCTAACAATCAGGGAATACGGTGCAATCTTTCTCAAGAGCATTAGGATTTTTTGCTATTTCGATCCACCGTTACGTGTTTTGTCGCAATCAACGCGTGTTAGAGGATTGTCAAGAGAATCGATTCAGGCATGTTAAGGCTAATCCTTCTTTTTCTTTTGGCATGATCCAAGTAACGACACATAAACGTAATGCTATTTCATAAGTATTTCTACTCTTAGCAGTTAAGGATGTCTATGTTATTCAATCCTATAAAATGATATTCAAGCATATCTAAGTATGTCCCTAAGTCCCTATTGAGGTATATGATAGAGATGTTAATGTTCATAATAGATTAATACATGCATCTTCATGCATTTACCGCCGTGCTACGGCCGGTCGGGCAGTTACCACCGATTGGGCAGTTATGTATTATTATTTACCACCGGTTGGGCAGTCATGCATATTCATTTACCACCAAGCTACGGCCGGTCGGGAAGTTATGCCTTTACCATCGAGCTACGGCCGGTTGGGCAGTTACATATTCACCACCAAGCTACGGCCGGTTGGGCAGTCATGCATTTACCACCGTGCTACGGCTGGTCGGGCAGTTACCACTGATCAGTTGGGCATCCATGCATCAGACATATAAATAATAGTTTCAAAGAGAAGCATTATATATATGTGTAAGTATGATAAGTATGCATATACGGTGGCACTTCAGAGATTCAGGTTAATTTTTATGTCTTTAATTAATGTTGACTTACAGTTATGTTTCAGTTCTGCCTTACATACTCAGTACATTATTCGTACTGGCGTCCTTTTGTTGGGGACGTTGCATTCATGCCCGCATGTATTGATAATCAATTTGATGAGCCCTCATAGTAGACGAGATTGGCATTCAACGAAAGATCGGTAAGACTCCACCTCATTCGGAGTGCAGTCGAGTCTATAAGTCATCGTGTCAAAGTTTTACCACAAACTTATGGGTAGGCTGGTACCCCTACCCATTTGATGTCAAATAATCTTAGAGGCTTTGTAGCAGGTTCATTTTGCACAGTATGTCAGAGGGCTTGACCGCCCATATGTATTTACGTATTAAAAACTATAGTTTATTGATACAGTGTTTGCCCACTTACAGTTGTACATTATGAGTTGTGGCAATGTTGGCCCATGATAGTTAGAAAAACAAAATGAGTTACTGAGTGGTTCGCTCGGGCCAGATCGGCACCGGGTGCCAGCCACGCCTCCCAAGGTTTGGGGCGTGACACCCGGGACCCCATCCAATCATACCAAACAGTGCCAAAACATAACGCGGACCTACTCGAGGCCTGACATCACACCGAACAACGTCAAAACTATCAATCACGCCTTAATTCAAGCCTAATGAACTAATTAACTTCAACTTCCAAAACTCACGCTAAACCATGTCAAATCAACTCAGAATGACCTCAAATTTAGCATGCAAGTCCCAAATGACATAACGGAACTATACCAACTCCCGGAACCACAATCCGAACCCGATATCAATAAATTCAAATCCCGGTTAAACCTCTCAACCTTTCAAACTTTCAACTTTCCAGCTTCCGCCAAAAAGCATCAAATCAACCTACGAACCTCCAAATCCAAATCCGGACGTACGCCTAAGTCTAAAACTACCATACGAAGCTATTGAAATCATCAAAATACTATTCCGGAATCGTCTACACAAAAGTCAAACTCCGATCAACTCTTGCCACTTAAGTTTCTAAAACAAGAATCATCCTTCTAATTAAATTCCGAATCGCACAAAAATTGAAACCGAGCATTCACGCAAGTCATATTGCTTCATATGACTCTATTATAACAAATTGGGGTTCAAGTCTAGAATGTGAATTTGGCAAGTTCAGCTTATCAGTTTTCCTTTCGTCAATTTAGCCAGCTTTGCACTATCACATGGAATGTTTATTTTTCAGAAATGTTTTACCCTCGCCCAAGAAACAAATCACTATCACTTTTACAATGAACTTTATGAAAATTAACCCATCATTTTTATTTTGGAGAAAGAAAAGAAATTCTATCTAATTCATGGCATAGTATATAAATTAAAACCATAATGATGAATAATTTTAAACCCTATTCAAGTGTCATCATGTATTATCTACGCTGTAGTTTATTTTAGGATAATTCAAACTTTGTGTATTATTGTGAAAAAATGTATTCATTTTACTTTAGATGGACATCTATTAATTAAAAGGAATATTGAATATGTTCTATAAGTAGTCATAGCACCTGCCAAAAGATAATACTAGCTGGATTTTCCATTACTTTATCTTTTTGCACTTCGTCATCCTTTCACTCTCTTCCAAAAGAATCTTAGTCTTTTTAAATTTCCTTCGAAGCAGTGGAAAGATTTAATTGCTTTTGAATCTCTATTTGTATTCACGTAAAATGATACAATTGAATTTATAGCGTGATTTATAGACAAGCGAATCAATTCAACCCAAAAGTAGTAACTGTATAAGAACAAAAGTAAGATTGTCAAACAAAATTAAAGAAGATTACAAGTATGACTAAGAACTTAGCCTTTCCGATGGCAAGAGTGAGAGCAATGTTCAAGAACTAAAACTGAGCATAATATGAAAGTAGATAATCATTTTCCGTGTGTAGAGTTCCTCATGCCTAGTGATGACCCAAAGGGTCATCATATGAATTAAAACTCCATTCCTGGCTCATTAGTCTTTAAAAGTTCAATTTTATTTACCTTGATTTGCGTGCGCAGTCCGAGCGTGAATTCGAAAAGCCCTTATGTGAAGTTCTTCATGCCTAGTGATGACCCAAAGGGTCATCATATGAATTAAAACTCCATTCCTGGCTCATTAGCCTTTAAAAGTTTAATTTTATTTACTTTGATTTGCGTGCGCAATCCGAGCGTGAATCCGGAAAGCCCTTATGTGAAAATATCTGAATAATAATTTTAAGAGTTTAAAATGGATTTTTAGTTGACTTTGGTCAATATTTTGAGAAAACGGACCCGGATCCGTGTTCCGACGGTCCCAGGAGGTCCACAGTAAAATATGAACCTTGGTCGTATGCCCGAAATTGAATTCCAAGGTCTCTAGCTTTAGAAATTAATTTTTGTAGAAAATTATTATACTGGATTTAAAGGAACTAAAGAAATGAATTAATGTTTTAACTCGTTGGTATCGGGCCCCTATTTTGGTTCTGGAGCTGGGTACAAGTTTATTATGATGTTTAAGTCCTATCTGTGAAATTTGGTGGAAATCGGAGTTTATTTGACGTGATTCGGACGTCCGTTTGAGAAAATAGTGAATTTGAAGTATTTTGAGAAACTCATGAGTTTTGATGTTAAATTCGTCATTTTAAGTGTTATTTTGTGATGTGATCACACGAGCAAGTTCATATGATATTTTTAGACTTGCGTGCATGATTGGTTTGGATCCACAAGAGCTCGGGTGAGGTTCAGATAGGCTACAGAGTGTTTAGAACTTAGAAAATCATAACTGATGCATCTGGATTCTGTACAGGCCTCTGATCTCGCAATTGCGAGATCAGGCATCACAATTGCGATGTAGGCAGTCATCGCAAATGTGAGACTTTTATCACATTTGTGAAGAGCCTGGGCCAGCGTGATTCTCGCAAATGCGAGATATTCTTCGCAATTGCGAAGAGTACCTGGGGAAGACCATGTTCGCATATGCGAACTTTCATCCGCAAATGCGATGACCCCAGATGTCGCAAATGCAACATTTTTGTCGCAAATGCGAAGGCGGCAAAAAATGCGAAGGTTCGCATTTGCGATATCTTTCTCGCATTTGCGAGCTTCGCATGTCGCAATTGCGACATCTGCAGCCTGTTAAGTTGGGACTTTGATGGGATTTTCATCCATTTTTCAATTCTCTCGAACCCTAAACCTCCATAGGCGATTTGCCAAAGACCCAAACTTCTCTAAATCATAGGTAAGTGATTCCTAACTAATTTCTTTCAATCTCTTGCAACTTTTAAAAATATTTCAACCTATAATCGAGAAGTTTCATGGTAGAATTAGAGCTTTTTGGGTAAAAGTTAGGAATTTTGAAATTTAGGGATTTAGACCTCGAATTAAGGTCAGATTCCAAAATCAATTGTATATTCGGGTTCGGGGGAGAATATGTAAACGGAATCTGGTCCGAACCTCGAGTTTTGACCAAGCGGGCCTGCGATAGGTTTTTAAGCTTTTTTGGGTAAATTTAGAAAAACCATGATTATGCATTAAAGTTAATTCCTTTAGCAATAATTAATGATATTGAGCCAATTATGATTAAATTCGAGTGGGTTGGAGGTGAATACGAAAGGAAAAGTTGTAATTGAGCAGTGAGTTACCTGCGAAATTGAGGTAAGTGTTTGGTCTAACTTTGACTTTGAGGAATTAGGAATCCCCGACTTAAATGCTATGCGAAATTGCATATGTGTGAATTATAGGTGAGAAGACGAGTACCTATGTGCCACCAAATTATCTGTTCAACATGTTTCCTTCCCCGTTTCCAATTTATTATATTCTTGTCTTGAGTGTTTCATGATATATTCCGGTTAGTTTCACTGCGTAGTAATAATTGGTGAAGTTTCTTGATTGTACGGCCTTTCGTTTATCTTTGTTGAGACATAAATATTTTGAAAGACTTTGATCTAAATTGTGAAACCTTTATTATAATTGGTGAAATGTGATGGTCTGGTGGGAGTGGGTTGCACGCCACAACAAGGAGGAATAAGGATGGACATGTGGGAACGGGTTGCATGCCGCAACATGAGGAATAATGGTGATATATTGAGGAGGTAATAAGGGTGGATAGGTGGGATCGGGTTGCATGCCTCAACAAGGAGTAATAAGGGAGGATATTCGTGTTTTACTGGTCATATGACGTTAACTGGAATACACACTGTTTTATTTTGTTGTTTTCATATTCTGCTCTTGTCATTACTTAAAATTGTAACTTAGAAATTTTTGTAAGGATTCGTTATAGCTAGATGTGGAAAGATAGCTGAGTTACTTAATTATTTACTGCAAGTTATTGTTTTATCTAGTTTAGTATTTCCCTCTTGCTTATTATACACTGTATACAGGTTATATTATGCCCCGCCGTAGCCTCGTCACTACCTCGTCGAGGTTAGGCTCGACACTTACCAGTACATGGAGTCGGTTGAACTGATACTGCACTCTACACTTTTTGTGCAGATCCAGGTTTTGATCAGAGTTGATTTCGATTAGTAGCTGATTATTCGCAGATTCATGGAGTCTTCTCCATATTATTTTTCTAATGTTTTATTTAATTCAAAATAGATATATATTTTCTTTCATCTAAACTTGTTATATTCCTTAGTAGTTCGTGAATTGTGACTCCAAATCCTGGGTAGCTAGATATTAGTATTCGATTCGTGGCATCGTTTTATTTCTCCATAAATTATTTTGATATCATTTATTGAATAATATTATACCTCGTATTATGTTTTAATTATTTTAAATGTTAAATCCCTCTAACATTGACTTGCCTAGCAAGTATGGTGTTAGGTGCCATCACGATCCCGCGGGTTGGGAATTTGGATCGTGACATGCCTACAATGGATGTTAATCCTTCTATTTATAGCCTTATTCAGGGATACCCTCTTGAATGAGCATAAAGCTGTCATTGATGGCTGCATAATGGGTGGTTGTAAATGCAAATATTCTTTGTAACGGCTGCCCTTTGAATGTTATCCGATAACGTTGCTTTGAATCTTTGTTACCGACTACTATGTCTTCTGGATTCGTTCAACATGGATGGCATGCTTAGATTTGGTGCCAGTTGTTTTCTAACTCACGTCCCACCTGTCTTTAGTTTCACGTGTCATTTTGTCATTCGCCCGGCTATTACTAACGAACCATAGAGATAGTTCCCCTACTTTCTAGTGACACAACATAGTATTTCTGGAAAGTAGACAAGAGTTACTTTGTTGGCGAGAAAGTTCTTGAACGACCTCTAATACTTGAAAGGACGCATGTCTTCTCGCATTAATGAACCGAACATGTGTTGCTCTGTGATTCAGTAAATATTTCTGCTATTTTTCGAGATAATCATGACCACGATTTTTGCCGTGTATAAATTCTCCACTACTCTTCGTTTTAACTCTTTACTTTAACATTTCCTTCACCTTCTTTGAATCTCCATAGAGTCGTTCTGCAACATACAACTCTTTTACTAAAATTTTCCGTCATAAACTATTCATCGTCATGTATTCTAAAACTGGTTCCTTCGGGAATTCTGGCTTTCTCTTCGAAGAGGTCCGAAGAACAATAGAACCAAAGAGGTAGACGTCGAGTCTGAACCTCCAACAGGAAAAACCATCATACCATTTCACCTTAGCATGAAATCTGATCTTCAAGAACAAAAACCACCTCCAAATTCTAAACGTGACAGGTTTTGAACTGTTTGAAGATACCCTTCTTCTGTTTGTCCTCCCAGTATCCCTGTTATGAAGGAGAAATGTAATTGGGACAACGTCGAGATACTCACCCCCGATATGGTAGAGCTAGTTACCTACTCCAAGCCGGAGTTCATGTATGTTTATAGATGCCCTTTCACTTTGGACCCTTTCACCTTGGGAGAGGGTGAAGGAATTGACCCAATAGTCTTAGAGTTTTTCCACAGGTACCAAATGTGCTTGGCACAATTAGGTCCATCCACATCGCTTACGGTGGCCTGCCACTACCAATTATGCTATGAAACTGGAGAAACCCTAACTCTCACGCATATGATGAACCTCTACTCCCCAAAGATTTTCCATGGGGGTATGCTAAACCTTAGCAAGCACGGTCATCATTCCCTTTTAACCACCATTGATGATGACAATGATCGTGGATGGATGGAACAACTTGTTGTTATTTCTACCAAGGACATCATCCTGACCACAACGCCAACTTTCCCTGAATCATGGAATCTTTTCTGTAAGTCTTCGGGTATCTATTTCCTTTCCACGTAAAAAGAAAACTTTTTTCTTTGCTGACTTTTTATGTCCTTCGTTATAGCTACCCATAGGGAACCATCTGGTGTTCAAGGTCTGGCCCACTAGGTTCAGAATGTTTTGGATATTAATGCTCCGGAATCCTGGCGGTGGAAAGAAATGGCTCCAAAATATGGATGGAAATCCAAGAATCATGGTAAGAAAACTTCTTTATTTCAATCTTAACAACTTGGTAACAGTCTGTCAACTATCTTTTTTCTCCACACAGGACTTTTGAAGGGTTCCATCGTGTGCCCAACCGTCGAGGCTCTCGATTATCCGTAGGAGGCCGAACATATATTTCATAATTCCCTTACTCGGAGTAGGGCTCATGGATCTACTCATGCCTCCGGTGAGGGTGCCTCCTCTCGTAGTCCTAAGTCTAAAGATAAGAAACAAACAAGGAAGTGCACCTCCTCGCTGGGAATCCGGGGAAGAGAATGAAAGAAAGATCAATCAGACCGGCCAGAGCGGTCCTCGATGATGAAGAAGGGGATGATGATGGAGAAGCCCCCCTTTGAGAAGGAAAAAACCTTCATCACCTCAGCCGGATGCTTAGCCTGGGGAGCTTCAAACTCCACCACCAGAAGAAGTTCAAGGACTCTAGGAGAAATGGGTTTGGTTGAAAATGTTGATTCCCGCTTTCTGATCTATGTCGATGTCTCTAGTCAAAGGAGTTCAGCCCTTGACCTTCCTCTGCCACAAACTTCTGACCCAACAACAACTTCCACTCCTCCTATACCAGCTTCTCCCTCTCCACCTGACACTGTCCAAACAAATGGAAGATACTCCCACTCCATGGTCCCCCAAACATGGAAACTTAGGAAGTACAACACCCAATCAAGACCCTTGCAAGCGAAATTCCATTCTTTTAGTTTTGAAAGTGTGACATATACTTTCCAAGCCGGTGGAGCTTGAAAATTATTTGAAGCTACTGACCTCAGAGAAAGATGGACTCCCTTCA
This sequence comes from Nicotiana undulata, assembly GCA_005239495.1. Lineage (NCBI taxonomy): Eukaryota > Viridiplantae > Streptophyta > Magnoliopsida > Solanales > Solanaceae > Nicotiana > Nicotiana undulata. The sequence continues at coordinate 17,263 of ML263101.1, forward strand.
TGGGGAGTGTCTTATAAATAAGAACATGAATTGTTTTGTGCAGGTAGCAACCTCACTTCCTTATATCTTCTTTCAATTTATACTTTGCAGTAATAACTTTGGTTCTGAACTTATTCAGGCAAACCTTATTGCCTCCAAGGGCCTACAAAGGTTAATTTTGGACAAGCAAGAGCTTTCTTCAAAACGAGATCAACTTTTGGCTGAAAGGATTCAGCTTGCCGAGTGCCTCCCGGTGCTGGAGGAAAAAATCACTCAAATAGATTACCTCGAGGCATGATTGTAGTAGTCCGAACAAGATAGAATGGCTCATAGCCAGGAAGCCGCCAAACTACATGAAAACCTGAAAGAAGCAAAGTCAGTTGAACTTCATGATACTATGAGTGTTGTTATCGAGCGTGAGTCTGCTTTCATGGAACAAGTTAATAACTTGGAGGATATCTTACGATCCAAAATAGAGGAGGCCAATGCTGCCAAGGAGAGGAGAGCAAAAATGGAAGAAAGACTCAAAAGAGTCAAGGAGCAGAATCGACTTCACTCAACCACGAATGTGGAGCTCGATTCCAAAATCAACACAATGAAAGATGAAAATGAAAAGCTCCAATCCAGGATTGATAAGCTCCGAGCAAACCTCCAAGACCAATAAGATTCCCTCATCTTCGAGAAAACCTACGCCATATATAATACAAAGTGGAAGACTTTGGAGGAGGCCAAAGAAGGCATTACCAACATTGATGATTACATTGCCAAGACTTGGGATTGGAGACATCCGCTCGTGAAAACCTTCTTGCTCGGCCCGTTGCATCTGATTCCTCCAATACTAACTCTAAGTATAAGCGTAAACCAAAGAAGAAAAAATCCTTGAACCTGTCACGCCTCGAACCATGGACTGGTTGTAACACGACCCTCGATGCCTAACTACATGTGACCAAGCGAACCAACTGGGTGGCTGGAGCAACATGTACTATAACTGTAAGCTGAATATAAACATTCAACATGTTGATCTACTAAAGAGTCTGACTGACATATCATAAATGCGGAAAGTACTAAAAAGTCTGCAAATATAAATGAGTAGCCGACAAGGCTAACATATAAAAGCTTGCTAATATATGACTGATTGGGCTATAGTCTACGAAGCCTCTAAAGAATACTAAAATGCTAATTGTTTACCTAGATAAGTTCCCCGGTATACCTTATTAACCGAAATACTATAATGGCTGAAAAAGGGATGGATAATGCCCCGAAAGACTGGGGCTCACCAATAGTTAATACGAGATGTCCTAGCAAGCAGAATCGTCAACCTGTAAATTGTTACCTGCAGGCAGGCCTCGAGTAAAAAGGGACATCAATACATTTTAATTGCACTGGTATGTAAAACAACTTAAGGAAAGAACTATAAATACTGAAACGGAAATTGATAGTTGATAACTAAACTAAACATATGAAGTAAGGTTATGAATACTCCCTTTTCTGAATGATGAACCAACTATTTATCTGAATAAATAGACTACGACCTCTAGCCTAATATATTTATGTGCACAAACTGCGACCTCAGGCCAGAGTATACATATACATAACTGAGGCCTCAGGCACAAAAATGCATAAAACATAAACTGCGGCCTCAGGCCCAAATAAAGGTGTTCAAGATTCAGGAATTTAGAATCAGGAACTTAAAATCATACTGTAATACATGATACTGAAATACTGAACCATACTTAGTTACATGATATTGGAATACTGAATAGGACTAGACTGAGATGTGTATTCATAATAAATTGACTTGTCATAACTGAAACTCATAGAATATTGAATGATTATGAAACTATGCCATCTAGAGAATAGAAGTTCTAAAACTATTCATCGGACTAAGGCATAATTACTTTATGAGTAAACTAGTAATAGTCATAATGAATGGGACATAGGGAGAATCATATTTTAACTTCCTGCTCTCGAGCGTAATGCAACGTTTGTCAACCCTTTCAAATTTAATCTATAGCAATACAGGTCAAAGGGATTCCATATTAGCTATTATACTCATATTTTGGTCACTTAAGCATTTTATCAAACACTTGGTGAGAATAAAGTTTCATAGTCCTTATTAACGGTATTTCTACACCCAATAACCCATTCTCTTGCTCCTAGATAAATTCTAAAGTCTCAAATGGTTATAATCAACATCATTCTTCATCACCCATAAGGAATACAACACCCTTAACCAATAATCAACAATCAACAACCCAAACCTATAATCGTTCATGCTTTTCTATCAAACCCATCAACTCATATCTCATGAACTAGAGTCTATAATCATTAATCAATGCTAGAATCAATTAGAGGGTTAAGACATTACCTGTTTGAAGTTCAATCCCCTTGAATTCGAGTTCTAGGGTTCCTTCTCTCAACAATATGTCTCAATCGAATATCTAATGGTATGGAGGGTTTACCAATGTTAATAAGATGTTGGGAAATTGAAATCAACTTAGAATCACCATTAGAACTTACCTTTGATGGTGGAGGGACCTTTAAGAAGTTAGGTTCTTGAAAGCTCCCCTTTCTAGAGCAAGTTTTTTGTGTTTCGAGGGTGTGGGGGATGAAGTAGGGCTTTAAAATGACCCCTCCCCCCAGGTGAGGCCCCGTGCACCTGAAGGCCTTACCATGCACGTGACAACACAAAATGGTCGTGCACGTGACCCTCTGGGAGCTCATATTGCGCAAAACTCTGTAAAACGCTCATAAATTTTTGCACAGATATTTGTTCGGGATCCACAACATATCGTTGGAAATCTATTTCAAAGGCCTACAACTTTCATGTTTTGAGTTTTCCAAATTCCTTACTCATTTGAACTTAATCCTGATGCAAGACAGACCTTTGGTAAACTTTGTGGATTTTATCGAATCTTATACTCCTCACTCTTTGTCTTGATTCTAAAATAACTATTTCTACCCATACTCATTCCAATAGAACTTGACATGTCCAAATGTAACATTACTACTCATTTAACACATTCATACCTAAGCCAAATTTACAGGGTGTTACATTATCTTCCCCTTGAAATCATTCGTTCTCAAATGATGGTCATGGATGTAACTATGATTATCTATGGATATTAAACGAGTGTGATGGTGACATGCGAATACTGAACTTTCCTGAACACCTGTATACCAAACTTAACAAATACATGATTACTGAATACTAAGCTGAGTAAATACTGAAAGCCATGGAGATTATAATATAAGGTCTAAATTGAAAGGTTAATTACCTTCCAAAATTTCCATTTTCTCTTCAAAGAGATGGGGATAACTGGACTCCATGTCCTCTTCGGCTTCCCACATACCCTCTTCAATCTTTTGATTCCTCCAAAGCACTTTCACTGATGCAATTTCCTTAGTTCTGAGCTTTCAAATTTGACGATCAAGAATAGCCACTGGAATTTATTCATAAGTCAAGCTATCTTTAACCCCTATAATCTCCGTAGGAACCACAAGTGACGGGTCTCCCATGAATTTCTTCAACATAGACACATGAAACACTTGGTGTACAACAGCTAATTCTTGTGGCAATTCTAACTCATAAGCCATCTGCCCGATCCTTCGCAGAAGTCTATATGGCCTATTATAGCGGGGACTAAGCTTCCCCTTCTTCCCAAATCTCATAACGCCTTTCATAGGCGAAACTTTCAAAAACACTCAATCATCAACTTGGAACTCTAAGTCTCTACGCCGCACGTCCGCATAGGACTTTTGGAGACTTTGATCCATCTTCAAATGATCTTGTATCAAGTTGGATTTTTCCATATCCTAATAGACCAAATCGGGTCCTAACAACTCCACTTCGCCAACTTCAAACCAACCAATCGGTGATCTACACCTTCGTCCATATAGAGATTCGTACGGTGCCATCTTGATACTAGAGTGATTGATGTTATTATAGGCAAACTCAATGAGAGGTAGATGATCATCCCAATTACCTTTAAAATCAATAACACACGCCCTCAACATATCCTCAAGAGTCTGGATGCATTCCACCTGACCATCTGTCTGAGGATTAAAAGTGGTGTTGAGGTTCACCCTTGTGCCCAATCCTTTATTGTAGGATATCCAAAAGTTTGCTGAGAACTGAGCACCACGATCTGAGATGATGGACAACGGAGTCCTATGCAATCGGAAGATTTCTTGGATATACAACTTAGCATAATACTCTGCTAAATCTATAGTCTTTACTGGCAAGAAGTGAGCTGACTTGGTAAGTCGGTCTACAATCACCCAAATGGAATCATGCTTCCTAAACGAGCGAGGTAGACCTGTTATGAAGTCCATGTTTATCATTTCCCATTTCCAAACGGGAATTTCTATACTTTGAGCTAAACCACCAGGCCTTTGGTGTTCGACTTTCACCTGTTGACAATTTTGACACTTCGCCACAAAATTTGCTATGTTCTTTTTCATATCGTTCCACCAATAAATCTCCTTAAGATCATGATATATCTTTGTCGAACCTGAATGAATAGAATAACTGGAATTGTGGGCTTCTGACATAATACACTCTCTGAGCCCATCTACGTCTAGAACGCATAGTCTACCTCTGTACCTCAAAGTACCATCATCTCCCCTTTGTTAAAAAGCCATAGTCTTGTGTTTATGAATTCCCTCATTCATCTGCAATAAGTAGGGATCACTGAACTGCTTTTCCATCACTTCGGCTACTAAGGAGGATTCAACCCTGTTCTGAAGAATAACGCCACCATCTTCGGAGTCCAAAAGTCTAACTCCAAGACTTGCTACATGGTGGACTTCCTTCATCATAGTTTTCTTGTCTGCCTCAACATGCGCTAAGCCTCCCATAGAACGCCGACTGAGAGCATCGGCTACAACATTTACTTTCCCCAAATGATAGAGGATATCAACATCATAATAATTAAGTAATTCGAGCCACCTTCTTTGACATAGATTCAATTCTCTTTGCTTGAAGATGTACTGGAGACTCTTGTGATCTGTAAAAATGTCAACATGCACCCCCTACAAATAATGGTACCAGATCATAAGCGTAAACACCACAACTACTAACTCAAGATCATGAGTCGGATAATTCTTCTCGTGAGCCTTGAGTTGTCTCGATGCATAGGCTATGACTTTACCATGCTACATTAATACACACCTAAGACCAACCCCGAAATCTTCACAACAAACAACAAACCCTTCGGTTCCTTCCGATAGTGTTAAGACTGGAGCTGAAGTCAACCTCTTCTTTAGCTCCTCAAAACTTTTCTCATAAGCATCCGACCATTGGAACTTGACTTTCTTCTGAGTCAATCTAGTCAAAGGGGACGAGATAGAAGAAAATACCTCTACGAAACGCCTATAATAGCCTGCTAGACCCAAGAAACTTCCTATATCGGATACTGAGGTGGGTCTAGGCCAATTCTTCACCGCCTGCATTTTCTGTAAGTCCACCTTCACGCCTTCCCCTGAGATGACATGGCCCAAAAACGCTACTGATTTCAACCAGAATTCACTCTCAGAAAATTTTGCATATAGCTTGTGATCCTGCAGTGTATGCAACACAATTCTGAGATGTTTTGCATGGTCAGTCTCGCTACGGGAATAAATCAAGATGTCATCAATAAATACAATAACAAACAGATCAAGGTAAGGCTTGAAGACCCTATTCATAAGGTCCATGGAAGCTACTAGTGCACATTCAACCAAATGACATTACCAATAATTTGAAATGCCCATATCGAGTCTTGAAAGCTGTTTTGGGAATATCAACTTCCTTAACCTTTCATTGATGGTATCCGATCTGAGGTCAATCTTGGAATAACACTGGACACCCTCAAGTTGATCAAATAAATCATCTATTCTAGGAAGAGGGTACTTGTTCTTGATAGTGACTTTATTCAACTGACAATAGTCAATGCACATGCGCAAAGACCCATCCTTGTTTCGGACAAACAAGACCGGTGAGCCCTTAGGTGAGACACTTAGCCTTATAAATCCCTTATCTAGAAAATCTTTCAACTGGACTTTTAGCTCTTTCAACTCTGCTTGAGCCATTCTATAAGGTGGAACAGATATTGGCTTAGTTCCTGGAAGTAGATCAATTCCAAAGTCAATCTCTCTATCAGGAGGGACTCCAGGAAAATCTTTGGGAAACACTTCTGCGAACTCATTTACAATTGGTACCGACTGGAGAGTGGGAATCTGAGCATTTACATCCTTAAATCGAACCAGGTGATAGACATACCCTTTAGAGATCATCTTTCTGGATTTAAGATAGGAGATAAACCTACCCCTAGGAGCTACTGCATCACCCTTCCATTCTAAGACCGGTTCACCAGGAAATTCAAAACTTACTATTTTGGTTCTACAACCCACTATGGCATAAAAGGACTCTAACCAATCCATGCCCATGATTACATCGAAGTCTACCATCTCCAATTCTACTAAGTCTGCTACAGTAAGACAATGGTACACTTTGACTTGACATCCCATATAGACACGTCTTGCTATAATTGATTCTCCAACTGGAGTGGACACTTCAAAGGGTTCACACAACTTTTCTGGTTCTATCTCAAATTTCTTCGCAATATATGGGGACATATGAAAGTGCAAGAGGGGGGGGGGGGGGGAATTGACTGGGGGGGGGGGGGGGGGTGAATTGACTATTTTGATTTATTTTACTAGTTGACTGGTTATGTAATTAGTCGACTAGAAATGACAGCGAAGTAATAACACAGTAGAAAGTAAAGAAAGTAATAAAAGTGCAGGAATTAAGGACACCAGAATTTTATACTGGTTCAGATTCAATGTGAATCCTAGTCGAGTCTCCTTGGGTTGCAAAGGTGTTCTCTTTCACTGAATGAAGTTCAGCGAGAATACAGAGATGGTGTAGTTTACACCTATGGCTATCTTTCAGTGACTCTTGATTTCTTTTTGATACAATGCCTCACCAGTGGTTTTCTCTATATCTTCTCTAACTTGTTGCACAGTAGATCTTTTAGGAACTACAATATTTGTATGTAGTAGAACAAAGAGAGGGTAATTGGTTCGATCAAAGTATATCTTCCTAATGTACAAGAGAGTGTATATATATGAGTAAGCTCTGACTGCTGAAGAGATGCTGCCAACCCAAGAGATTTGATCCTTGGAAAGAGATATTCTTTCCAAGAATAAGGATGTTCCGCAACGGCTAGGGCAGAACGGGATACGTTGAATGCTTCCTTAGATGGCGCTGAGGTCCTCCTATGATCTTGGGCTTTCCAGAATTAGTTATGTGAGATATACTTGGTGACGTTGATTTCTTGATTCCTTTATTCTTTCCGCAATCTACTCCATCGGCCTTTATCTCTTTCCTTAGTCTTGGATACCATAAGGATCGTACTGCTTCATTCATTCTTTCGCAATATCCTTGATTTTGGATCCGCCAGTGATCTTGTTATTTCATTCTCGAGAGGTACCTGCACACACCATATATATATATATATATATATATATATATATATATATATATATATATATATATATATATATATATATATATATATTATTTGCATCACTAAAATAAGATTCTAGAAATCTCCCCCTTTTTGATGATGACAAAATAATATATGTATAAACATCAGTTGGCTTCGCTATATATGCTACTCAACTGGTTATGCTCCCCCTCAATAGGTGTTGTAGTCGACTCGATCGTGCTCCCCCTCAAAAAGTGTTGTAGTCAACTTGATCTGTATGCGTAACATTGCAATTTTGCTAGAGTCGACTTGTCCCGAATAACTGTACCTGTGTTATTACATACATATTCTTTTTCTCCCCATTTTTGACATCAACAAAGAGGGAATGAACACCAAAAGATGATTAATAAAAGTAGAGAGTTTGCAGTCATAGTTTTAAAAACATCCATCAACTGGTGACCTAGTCCAAGCATACACAAAAAATATTAAAACAAAAAAAATTGTCTGAAACATCCAAATTAACGGGGCAGAAAATATGTAAGGGTATTGCAAATCACCTCCTTCATCTTATCAAAGATGGTTGTGGCTGAGATGCTCATTCTATCAAACCTGTCATGAATCTCCTGAATGCTTTGACATCATTCTCCCTGACCCTGAGAACTGCAGCTCGAATTTTAGAGACATTCCATCCTGTTTTCTTTGAGATGGTATGGATGTCATCAACAGTAGACTGAGTGGCATAGAGGATATCCTTAATATTAGCTAGTTGAGAACTAATGCACTGAAGCTTTTCAATCAAATCAGGATCATTGTGGCTAGGAGGAGAGGCAGAGGGTTTGGATTTAGATTCGATTGGGGCAAGCTTGACTTCATTGTCTTGTTTCTTGACCCATGACCCTTGAACACACACATACCCTATACTGACAAAAGCTCTAGAGTTGTAAGACTTGGAAACCATGATAGAGGGATAGTCAGAGAGAGGAATATTGTGGGCTACCAGAATGTGGGTAATAGCCAGACCATAAGGCAGACTAGTGGGGTCTTCAGCACTCTCAATAATGAAATTAATAACCCAGGAGGATAATTTGATTTTGAGTTTGGTCACAAGGCAGTAAACAAAGAATGTGTCTCAAAGAGAGAAAGTGGAGAAGGAACCAGTGTGAGGAAACAGTGAGGTATTAACGATATGGGCGAGAACACGGGTTTAGAAACTCACATCAATAGGGCCTAATTGGTTTGGAAGGGAATAAGAGGGATTCTCAGCAATGCATCTTTTTACTTGATCAAGAGAGATTTCAAAATCGTCAGGCCACGAGTTTTTGAAAAGCATAGGAAAACCAGAACACTTGCAGTGAAAAATTGAGTCAAATAAAGCATAGTCAAGGACAATACGTTTCCCTAGCACTAAGGATTCCAATCTATCAGGCTTACTAGACCGAAGGTTTGCATAGAACATTCTGATAAGGGGTTCATAAACTTTGGGCACAGGAACAGAGAAAAACTTAGACCAACCCTAATAAACAAAGAGGTCTTTTACCTTGCAGTTGAGGGCTTCCATATCATCAAGATTGACTATCCTCCCATGAGCGATAGGTTTGTCCTTCAGGGCATTACAAAACTCTCTATTTGGGGAATCCCATAAGTTTAGGTCAGATTCTAGGGCGCTGGAAAGATCTATTTTTGATTTCTTTGGGGTAAGAGAAATAGGGACTTCTTCCATTGGCCGTTTCCCTAAGGTTTTTTCTCCTAAAGGTTGAGAAGAGGCAAATCCTTCAGATTGTTCGGACCCTAGGTCTACTTGCTCAGGAGGTTCAACATGGGTTTGGTTCGTGAACGGGTGCTTTTTTTGGTAGAGGCAAAAGGAGTTTTAGGGTGTTTAGCCATTGAACAAAGTATTGGAAGATAGGGTTTGTGAGAGGGCTTTCTATTTGGAGAAGATGAAATTTGATTGAAAAGAGACTTTGGCATTAAAAGGGCGTGTTCTTACGGTTGAGTGCAGAAAAGGAAAAATTGCCAGGTGAGAAGACGCGGTGATTGGGTTTCCTTCTTTGAAAACTGCAACTGATGTGAAAAGAGAGGAAAGAAGAGGGAAATCGTAGGCGCAGTAAATGATTACAAAAAAACAATAAAAACTTTTAGCACACATAAGTCAGATAATGACAAATTGGTCCTAATTTTTATTTCTAATGCACATTATTCCAAGAAGTTTTCTTAACATGCAGAATCTTTCTTCTAATAAGGGCTTAGTGAAAATATCATCTAATTGATCATTTGTTCCTACAAACACAATGTTTCCCTTGAGTACATGATCTCTAATGAAATGATGTTTAATCTCTATATGAGCTTCAATTGTGGATAGTGCGTTCGATCTTTGTTTCTTACTGTTCCACGATACTAAAGCTTTTCCAAGCAATTGACATGTTCCACTTGTACTTTTCCTATCTTCCTTGTCATCTACAAGATCATCATCTAAAAATCCTTCTAATTTGAAGGTGTTAGAATGAGGATACCATAATCCATAAGAGACAGTTCCAATGAGATATCGAATGATTCTCTTGACAAATGTCATATGATACTCCTTTGGAGCTGACTGGAACCTGGCACATTTACATACACTAAACATAATATCCGGTCGACTAGCAGTTAGATAAAGAAGAGAACCAATCATTCCTCGATATTTAGTCTCATCAACAGATGTTCCCTGTTCATCTTTATTGAGATTAGTTGAAGGACTCATAAGAGTGCTAATAGCTTTTGCATTTTCCATACCTAACTTTTGAATTAGTTCCTTGGTGTACTTGGCTTGACATATGAAGATCCCTTCTTCAGATTGTTGAATTTGTAACCCAAGAAAGAACGTTAGTTCTCCCATCATACTCATTTCGAATTTGCTTTGCATAAGATCAGAAAATTCCTTGAACATAAGAGGATTAGTACTACCAAAAATAATATCGTCGACATAAACTTGAATAATAAGATTACCTTCAGATGATCTTTTTATGAACAGGGTAGTATCTACTTTACCTCTTGTGAAGCCATTGTCAATGAGAAATGAGATGAGACATTCGTACCATGCTCTTGGAGCTTATTTTAGGCCATATAGTGCTTTGGTCAATTTAAACACATGATAGGGAAATTTTGAGTCCTCAAAGCCGGGAGGTTGCTTCACATACACTTCTTCTTCAATGAACCCGTTTAGAAACGCACTCTTGACATCCATCTGGAATAGTCTTAATTTTTTGAATGAAGCATATGCCAGAAGAATTCTTATAGATTCCAATCGAGCTACAGGAGCAAAGGTTTCGTCGTAGTCGACTCCTTCCTGCTGTGAGTATCCTTGAGCGACTCATAGCTCATATGGAGTTTTCTTCAGGATAGGTCTAATGAGGCATCTATTTAGAATGTGGAAAGCAGTACTTACACCTTCTGCCCAGAAGTGATTTGGCAACGAATGTTCTAACAGCATGGTTCTGGCCATATCCTGTAGAGTTCTGTTTTTCCGTTCAACCACTCCATTTTGTTGAGAAGATCTAGGTGCAGAGAAGTTGTGAGTATATCCTTGATCATTGCAGAAGTCTTCAAAAGCTCGACTTTCAAATTCTCCTCCATGATCACTTTGTACAGTGGTGATGAGAGATCCTTTTTCTCTCTCAACCTTTTTACAGAATATCTCAAAAAATTTCAAGGCTTCATCCTTGTGAGATAGAAAAATCACCCAAGTAAAACGTGAGTAGTCATCAACAATAACAAAAGCATATCTCTTACCTCCAATGCTGGAAGTTCTAGTAGGTCCAAATAGATTCATATGTAGTAATTGTAAAGGCTTTGAAGTAGATACAATATCTTTTCTTTTGAAAGAATTTCTAGTTTGTTTACCAATTTGACATGCATCACATACATGATTTCTAGAAAAGTGTAATTTGGGTAAACCAATAACTAGTTCTCGTTTGGAAAGCTTTTCTATCAAATTCATGCTTGCATGACCAAGTTTCTTGTGCCAAAGACAAGGATCATCAGAAATAGAAGTTAAGCAGATATGACCATCTATATTTTCAAAACCATCAAGAATGTAAATGTTACCATACCTTTTACCTGGAAGAACTGTTTTACCTGATTCGTCTTCGATGGCACAACCTGTTTTCTTAAACTTTACCTCGTCACCTGAATCGCATAGCTGGCTTATACTAAGGAGATTTTAGTAGAGTCCATCCACAAGATAAACTTCAGTGATATCGCAATTTTTGTTGAACGGGACAATTTCGGTACCAACTATCTTTCCTTTTGAGTCATCACCAAATTTTACATTTCCTCCATCGATTTTTGTAATTTCTTTAAACAAGTTCTTGTCACCTGTCATGTGGTTGGAACATGATACGCTCAAATTACACCTTTAAAATAGTGTAAAGCGGTCGATGTCAAATATAGTAAGCAAACGAGGTTGGGGTCGAATCCCACAGGGAATAGGCGTGAAAAGTTTACTTGAGTAGTGTGAATCTTAACTTAAATCGTATTTCTATTCCGTTAGAGTAACCAAAGTATTGTAATTGATTGTGTGATAATATAGTGAAATAGTAACAAGTGTGATTAATTAAAGTTGTAATTAATTTGATTAACTAAACCAAGGTTGTGTAGCTTTCAATGAAATGTAATGCTATCGGTGTTAATATGATATATTTCTAATGGAAGGTCCTTTAAATATGCAAATGATTTCTAAATGACTACCCAATATTTTCTCATAGTTGGGTAGTATTTCCTCTTTATGATTTTTTCAAATATAAAAGAGTTGCAATTAAGAGTAATTAATTTATGCCAAATAAAACCCACTTATTCCTAAGCGATTCTATTAAACAAGGTTTAAAGCGTTGAGTCTTTGATATTTACTTCTACCAATCCTAACTCACTTTTCCAAGTAAAGAAAGAATTTAACGGCACTTGTTAATGTTTGCAACCACCAACAATAAATGAAGAATGAGAAATAAATATATATCAACCAACCATTATATATATATATATATATTCAATGTTAAACACCCATTTAGGGTCCACAACCTTATTATTTAAAGCTAGCTACTCATGCTAAAATACAAAAAGATGAGAATATTAAATGCCATAAAGCTTACAAAGTGCATGATTCTTCACTCCTAAAGCTTCCAAAAGATGGGAATATTAAAGGCTAGGAATGTAGCTCAAAAACCAAACAAGAATGACCCACAAAACCTCAATAAATCTATTTATAGTGGGCTAAAGCTTGGGACCAATTTCAAACAAAAATACCCCTCCAGGTTAATTAAGCGACCGCATTACTGTCGCATAACAGACATGCGGTCTGCATTCTTGACAAAACCATCGCATCTTTGAAACCTTAGTTCCCAGGTAGTCGTTGCATTTTGGTTATGCGGTCCGCATTGTTGATTTGCGACCGCATAATGTCATCGCATTTCTGGTCGTAGCAACTTCTTCAGGAGGTTTGCCTTCCATTATGCGGCCCGCAAACCTGTTATGCGGTCGCATAATGGACCGTATTTCGTGCACTTGAATTTGGCCAATCAACTGTTGGACTTTGCAGTTCCTCTGGACATTATGCGGACCGCATGTTGGATCTGCGGTCTTGAAATTCACATATGCGATCGCATTTTCCCTTTTTCTTTTCCTTTTTCGGCTTTTGATTTCATTTCCATATTCTTGATTCCTCCAGCCTCACACAATGCAAAACATTAAAATTACATAAGTATAAAAGATAATTGCTTTTAAAACGAGCTAAAATCTGAGCAGTTGATATCAAATGTGCCATAATTCTCCGGCACATCAACACCCCCAACTTAAACTCTTGCTTGTCCTCAAGCAACTAAAACGACACTACCCTATTCTAGACTCCAGCTAAACAATATAAAACAATAGTGACCGTGGACGGTGTTAACCGTCAGTACTACAAGCATGCATTTTCGTTTATTTACCCTTCCAGAACCATCATTGTTATTTACAAAGTAACTAATCAACTTGTGAACCTTGAGCCTCGACCAATTTGACAAAACGTTACTCTCAGCTGAGTGCACTTGCGTTCGACTTCAAGAAATCAACTTCTGTTTAACCTCACAATTCATGTGCCCTCACTAGAAAGAAAGTCCCAAACTCACAATATTTACAATGACAACAAAATGGACGGATTCACAAAGACACTCACTCTCACAAAGAGTTCCAAGTACTACAACATGCCATACCATAGGCTTGCCCTTATTTTAATTCATCGCTTTATTCTAAGAACGTTCGGTTGGAGATCTCATAAGGACTTTTTAAGCTTGTAATGTAGGTTTAGGGAAGGGTTGGATAATCATTTGGGTACAAGTGACTACACCCTCCTTGAACACTACTCACATTTTTCTTTCTTGTTGCCCTTTGCTTCTTTTCAAACCACATAGCTCTCATTGGTTCCTAGTTACCCACATCGAACCACCTTAAATACCTCTCTAATTTTCTTCAAGGCTCCATATTTGTATATATACACACATCTCTTTCTTTCTTTCTTTTTTCTTTACTCTTGTATTATTATGATTATTATTTGTATTTTTCTTTTGGAGCTTGAATAATTTAATAAGAATATTTTGAGGTATACTTTCCTACACTCAATGTACATCCTTACCAATTTCCGGCTTGACACCACACCCCCAACTTAGGCTTTTATCCTCATTCTCAATGTTCAAGGAGGGACGGGTTCAAAGAGGGAATTATTTTACAAAAAATGGGAAATGTTTGTAATGAGGAGACCAACGAAAAGGTTAAAGTCTCAAATGGGGTGACTAGTGATAATATCTATACCATACATGCTTGAGACTAAACAGTTACACCAAACTGGTCAAAATGTTTCATCCTACTGCCATGGTTCTACTGTTACACCCTTGGAAAAGAACCCGGCGAAGAAAAACCAAGAGGAATTAATTGCTAATTACTAAGATGAACATGCATACAACAATCTACTTGTTTTTGGTTTTTTTATATACAAAGATAACACAAGTATATACAAAATTTAACTATAAACAACACAAGTTAACGATAATTTGAAGGTTTATATAGCACAAAAACATGTACAAGAGTTTAAGGAGTACAAAAACAAGGCTATCCCACCCCCAACCAAGAAGCATGCATTGTCCCCAATGCATAAGAAATGTAAAACATAGTTTTTGTTTAGGGGCTCCCTAGGGCGCACTAAGCACTACGGGAGTCTGTAGCCTGCTGAATGATGGTGGGGTCACCCTCTGATGTTGGAGCTGGGGCCGATGAGATCTCGGCCTGGGGAGTGACCTCCACTGATGGAGGAGGGATCTCCAACTGCCCTGAAACTGGAACTGGGGCCTGTGAGATGCTAGCCTCGCCTACTGATAGTTGAGTGGTCGATGTATTGGCTTGGACGACCATGTCTGCTAGCGAATGTGCTATCGCCTTCTGAACAACTGCTTCTTCTTCCTCCTCTGCAGCTGTGGGGATAGCAACCTGCTTCCCCTTCTCCTGAGGACCCTCGTCCTCTTCGGACCATGAATTCTCATCAGTCTCTCCCTCGTCTGTCTCCCCGCCCTCAGACTCTGCAGAGTGTCCAGAATCGTCCCCAAAAGGGATGTCAATGTGTGCAGGGGGAGATGGAGTCTGGGAAGCTCCGACAGTCTGAGGTGCAAGAACTGTCATCAAAGTGGAGAAATCAAGATCTAATCCATCCACGGACGTGCCCGCTCCCTACTCTCATTCCTTGGGCATGAAGGAGGATAGATCGAACTCCAAATTTTGCCTTTTTTGGAGCTCAGTCTTCAGTGTGGCAACATCATCACGGAGCTTTGGCAAGTCTCCAACCTCACCCCGCTCCACCTTTACAAGCTGCACTTCAATCTATTTCAGGATACTCTCATAAGATGTATGCTGCTGTTGGAGAGAAGTCACTGAGGACTGGATAGGAGTCAAGGCCTGCCTGATGAGTGTGGTAAGGTTCTTCATAAGCTGGTCCACCTTAGCATTTGCATGCTGATCTAAGAGACCAAGCCTTGAAAGAGCTGGCAGTGAGGCAGAAAGTTGGGCAGTGGTGGCCTGAGAGGTAGGCTGTGGATGCCACTGTGGCCTGAGGAGAAGCAGGAATCTGGAAATCTGAGGCCTCTGTATCAATAGGAATCTGGATTGGAACCTCTGGAAGAGCAGCAGCTACCTATGGCACCGTGTCACTAATGCGCGTGATACCAATATCCTTTAGCGCTTTCCCCATCTTGTCAGAGTACGGCATTGAGGGGACTTCCACATCCTTACAGAGGGATGTGATCAAGCATGGGAAAGGAAGTGACGTGGCTGTCTGATTTGCCTGGACCCCTAAATCTCAGAAGATAATGTCACCCACATCGATCTTGATCCCGGTCATAATGCATGCAATGAGAAGAGCTTTCTCAATTCTTATGTCAGTCTCATTCCGGGACGGTATCAAGCGAGAGGTAACAAAGCTGAGCCAGAATCTACCCTCTCGTGTGAGATCTTCCTTGAATATTTTATGTAGAGGGTCAATCCAAGCAGGGGTCCCCTTGGCTATCACTGATTCTATCCAAGCTCGCTCACTATCTCTGTTGGCTCATTTGGTCTCATATTCAGCGGTGCCCGGCCTCCAGTATGAAAAATATAGATCATTTATAGCAGCCCTATCACAAAGTACCTGCTTCCCCCGAACCAAGACAGTCTCATAGAATACTTTGTTGCGCTTGTGGTGAGGTGTTGTGGAAGCTCCATAAGATGCGTAAAACTCCCTCACCAATGTTTCATTGAACTCATTAGGCACCTCAGTGAAGCACTTCCAGTTCCTAGCTTTGATGTTCTCTAGTATATGAGGGTATTGCTCATGTAGCCCATTCAGACTCAGTTGTTTTTCTTCAAGGATTTTCCGTGTTATGAGCCCTTCTTTATACAGACTCCTAGATCATGTGACTTCAAATCGGAGCTGGAAGTCATCTCCTCTTTTCCTTCGAGCCTCAGCTTGTAGGTCGACTGATGGTAGGGTCTCCTCCTCATCAGACTGGGAAGGATGTGCAGCAGTAGGTTGGGAGGATTCTGGGCGTGAGCGCTTGGCTTGTTGTTCTGGGTTACTAGTGGAGGCCCTTATCTTGGAAGAATTATGTTTCTTGGGAGCCATATCTGCAAAGAAACAAAGTGTGAGTGACATAGCAGACATCAGAAGAAAAAGTTACAAAAGAAGTCAAGTATGCGACAGGTTATGCGGTGGCATAACCACTATGCGGACCGCAAACCTGCCGCGCAATGTTTATCTACTGAAGAATGTTAGTTATGCGATGGATTATGAGATCGCATATCCATTATGCGGTTCGCATAACCATCGCAGAACTATGCAATTGTAAAGTTCATCACATTATGCGATCGCAAAATGCACTACAAAGATGGATATGCGATCGCAAAGCAGCCGCAAACAACATGTTACTTCAGGACCTAAACTGTTGGAGTATGCGGTGGCTTTGAGGTCCGCATATCAATTATGCGATCGCAAATCCTCCGCATTTTGTCATCTTCCTCATGTCACCAAGGGTTACTTATGCGACAATGATGCGGACCGCAAAACGACTATGCGGCCCGCAAAAGTCATCTTCCTCAAGGTTTTACTTCTACCCTCTACAATGGTGATTTGAATTTCACTACCCAAGAACGCCCAAACTTAATCGATTAATCATGAACTCCTCCATTACGAGCAGATGACCCAGAGAACAAAGAGGAAGAAAGAACAAACGAAAAGAAAACAAACACAACAGGCTAATCACACAACAAAATTAAAACTAAAATTAACAGGGATTGAAGTCGGGAAAGGAGAACATACCAGAATAGGATGAACGGGAAGCAATCAAGGAGATCAATTCGACAATTTTAATCTTTGTTCACTTGTTCAATTCCAACTAGCCGTTTTCCCTTCTTCTTTTTCTTTTTGTTATGTTTTTGTTTTGTTTAAGTGCAAAATGTGTGTGTTTGTTGATGTGCTGATGATGGGGGTTTTGCAAAGGGGGTAGGTCCACTTACCTGGGGAAATGCGGTGGATAAGTTACCGCATAACATGTTATGCGATCGCATACTTGTTATGCAGTGGTTTCACTCAAGTTGCTCATCTTCCACAATGCGGTGCACATATGTGATCGCATACCTAATATGCGGTCCGCAAAGTGCACGTCCTCGCCGCATTCCAACCACCTATTTTTGCTAAACAAACTGCCCAGGTATGCGGTCTGCATAGTTAAAATGTGACTGCATATGTGTCGCATACTTCCCATGATTTCTTTTCTTCCCTTTCACTCGCAATTTTAACCTGTTTTATGATCTTTTAAATCACATGCACTCTAACACACACTTTAAATTGCTCAATTAAATCTATCTAACAAGAGTTAAAATTTAAAGGACAAAAAGGATGTTACCACACATGGGTTGCTTCCCATGAAGCGCCTGATTTAACGTCGCGACATGACGAAGTTGGCCTTTCTTTAGGTTCACTCATTGGTCGGGCATGGACCATCTTTGAGAGCCAACTGTTCCACCAAGTGCTTTTCTCCATCTGTGCCCAAGTAGTGCTTGACTCGCTGGCCATTTACTTTGAAGGTACGAACCCATCCTCCAATTCTAATTCCACAGCTCCAAAAGGGGATGCATCTACCACCTTGAACGGACCAGACCACTTCGATTTGAGCTTGCCCGGAAACAATTTGAGCCTTGAGTTGAAGAGCAAAACCAAGTCACCCGACTTGAACTTCTTTTTCAAGATCTTTTTGTCGTGGACGAACTTCATCATTTCTTTGTACAGAGCTGCACTTTCATATGCATGGAAACGGAATTCCTCCATCTCATTGAGTTGTGTTAACCTCAAATTTGCAGCTTCAGCCCAGTCCAAGTTCAACCTTTTTAAAGCCCACATGGCTTTGTGCTCCAGTTCTACAGGTAGATGACAAGCCTTGCTGAAGACTAACCGATAAGGAGAAGTGCCAATAGGGGTCTTGTACGCCGTGCGGTATTCCCACAATGCGTCATCTAGCTTCCTTGACCAATTGGTCATGTTTGCATTAACAGTCTTTGCTAGAATATTCTTTATCTCCCGGTTGAAAACTTCAACTTGGCCACTTGATTGGGGATGATAAGGTGTAGCCACCTTATTCTTGACGCCATATTTCTCTAGTAGCCACGTGAAAGCCTTGTTACATAAGTGAGACCCACCATCACTAAGAATGGATCTAGGAGTGCCAACCCGCGTGAATATGTTTTTCTTTAAGAATGCGGTCACACTCCTTGCCTCATTGTTTGGTAAGGCAATTGATTCAACCCATTTGGACACATAGTCCACAGCCACCAAGATATATTTCATACCACATGAACTTACAAAGGGTCCTATAAAATCAATTCCCCACACATCAAAGATCTCGATCTCCATCACAAAGTGCATGGTATTTCATGCCTCTTGGAGATTGATCCTTGTCTCTGACATTGATCTCAAGCCTTCACCATTTGATTGGCATCATGATAAATCGACGGCCAATAATAACCACATTCAAGCACTTTTGCCGCCGTTCGATTGCCCTCATGGTGACCCCCGACCGGTGAGTCGTAGCATACCTTCAGAATTGGTATAATCTCCTCTTCTGGAACACACCTTTTGATGATGTTATCAGCACAAATACGGAACAAGAATGGTTCTTCCCAATAGTATTGCACAATCTATCAAAAACTTCTATTTTTTATAAGCTTCCAATCCATCTGGAATGAGGTCGCTAACCAAATAGTTAGCAATATCGGTGTACCAAGGGGTAGGTGAAGAAGACAATGCCAAGATGTGCTCATCAGGGAATGCATCATTGATATCAAAATTTTCCTTCGGGTCGTCCATCCTCTTCAAGACAAGATAGATGATCCGCCACTTGATTTTCGGTGCCCTTGCGATCCTTGACTTCAAAGTCAAATCTTGCAATAAGAAGACCCACCGAATTAACCTCGGTTTGGCATCTTTCTTCACCATGAGATAGTGAAGAGCGGCATGATCGGTGTAGACCACCACTTTAGACCCCAACAAATAAACTCGAAATTTTTCAAAGGCATATACAATTGCAAGAAGCTCTTGCTCTGTCACCGTATAGTTCACTTGCACACCATTGAGCATTTTGCTTGCATAATAGATGGGATAGAGAACCTTGTTATGTCGTTGACCCAGAACTGCTCCAATGGCTACACCACTGGCGTCACACTTGAGCTCGAATGGAAGAGACCAATTGGGTGTGACAATAATGGGTGTCGTGGTGAGCCTCTCTTTTAGTTCCTCAAATTCCTTAAGGCACTTTTCATAAAACACAAACTTGGCGTCTTTCTCAAGGAGCTTGCACATAGGATTTGCGATTTTGGAGAAGTCCTTGATAAAGCGCCGATAGAATCCGGCATGCCCTAAGAAGCTTCGAACACCTTTAACCGATGTAGGTGGAGGAAGCTTGGAAATGATTTCAATTTTTGCTCGATCAACCTCTATGCCATGTTTTGAAATTTTATGCCCCAAGGCAATGGCTTCATCCACCATGAAGTGACATTTCTCCCAGTTAAGCACAAGGTTGGTCTCCTCACATCTCTTAAGCACTTGTCTAAGATTGTCAAGACAATGCTCAAAAGAGTCACCTACCACCGAAATATCGTCCATGAAAACCTCTAGAAAATCCTCCACCATGTCTGAGAAGATCATGCATATTTGAAAGGTAACCGGAGCATTGCACAAACCAAACGGCATCCCGCTAAAGGTAAAAGTTCCATAAGGGCAAGTGAATGTTGTCTTCTCTTGGTCCTCCAATGCTATATTGATTTGGTTATAACCAGAATACCCATCAAGGAAGCAATATAATGACCTTCCCGCTAGCTGATCAAGCATTTGATCAATAAAAGGCATAGGGAAATGGTCTTTGCACGTAGCATTGTTGAGCTTCCGATAGTCCATGCATACTCTCCACCCGGTGACCGTCCGTGTTGGGATAAGCTCATTTTTTTCATTGTGAATTACCGATATGCCTCCCTTCTTTGGTACACATTGCACCGGAATCACCCACGAACTATCCTCAATGGGGTAGACAACCACGGCATCTAACCACTTTATTATCTCTTTCTTAACCACTTCTTTCATCGAGGGATTCAATCTCTTTTGGTGCTCAACACTCGGCTTGCTTCCTTCCTCCAATTGGATTTTATGCTCGCAAATTCCGGCGGGAATCCCTTGTATGTCTGCTATTGTCCATCCAATTACTTGTCGGTGTTCCCGCAATACATACAACAATTTACCTACCTGCACATCATCCAACAAAGAGGAAACAATTACGGATAAAGTATCATTAGAGCCAAGAAATTTATACCTCAAATGTGATGGAAGCGGTTTGATCTCAAGTTGAGGTGTCTCAATGATGGAAAGCTTTGCGGGAGGAGTGGATCTATTCTCTAAGTCAAGAGAGAGCTTCGTTGGTGCATAAGTGTAGAACCCTCGTCCTTCCAATGCATTTACGGCTTCTACATACCCCTCCAAGTCTTCACCATCAAAATTTACCAAGATCGCCGCCTAGGCTTCACCAAGGCACTCTTCCTCCATTTTCATATCACTAGCATCCTCAACCTCATAAACAACATCTATGACCGAGATCCCCTCATATGCATTTGGAAACTTCAAACCCTTACTATCTTTGAAAGTGACTTCCTCATCATTCACTCGGAACTTGATCTCATTTCGTTCCGAGTCCATCAAAGCTCTCCCCATAGCAAAGAATGGTCTTCCCAATATGATAATAATTTCCTTGTCAACCGCACAATCAAGGATAACAAAGTCGGCCGGGAGAAGGAACTTCCCCACTTCACTAAGACATCATCAACAATACCCACAGGTCTCTTGATTGAACGGTCAGCCATTTGCAATCTCATACTCGTAGGTCTTGACGAACCCAATCCTGCTTGCTTGTAAATAGAAAGAGGCATCAAATTTATGCTATCTCCATTATCACAAAGTGCTCTTGCAAAATCTCTCAACCCGATAGTACATGGGATGGTGAATGCTCCCGGGTCTTCCTTCTTTTCAACGATTGTTGTGGCAATGATAGAACTAGACCGGTGAGTCATACTCACCACTTCATTCTTGGTAGATCTATTCTTGGTCATCAAGTATTTGGCAAATCTCGGCATCTCTTGGAAAGCCTCCAAGAATGAGATGTTCACCGATAATTGCTTCAAAACATCATAGAACTTCTCGAACTTGCTATCATCTACCCTTCTTGCAAGCCTTTGAGGGAATGGAGGAGTAGGTCGAGGAATTGGTGGAGGAGGTCTCCTTCACCTTTTCCTTAACCTTTTCATGCTTTGATTTTTGGATTTTCACCTCTTAGGAGGGCTTCTCACTTTCAACAAGAACCGGCACTTCAACTTGTGCCTCCACTTCTTTCTCAAGATCATCTACCTCAACTACTTGTTCACTTTCATCTTGAAGAACTTTACCGCTTCTAGTAGTAATAGCCATGCAATGAGAAGATGGACCGCTCACATTCCCCTTTGGGTTGACAATTGTATCACTTGGAAGAGTACCTTTGAGCTTGGGATTTTGTTCTCTTGACAAGTCTTGCATTTGCATCTCAAGATTTTGTATGGAGGTGGTATGTGACCCTACGATTTCGGACATCTTCTTCATTGTAGCCTCACCTCTCTCTTGATTTTGCAAAATTTTCTCAAGCAATCCTTCCATCTTGGATTCATTTGAAGGTCCCTCCTTGTAATATTGCCCCTTCGGTGGAACATAGGAGTTGGAACTCCGGTTGGCATAGTTGTTATTGCTGTTGTTCCAATTACCTTGACTCGACCCACCTTGGTCATTGCGCCAATTTTGTTGGCCTTGCCCTTGCGAGTTTGGCCTCCATTGGGTTTTTTTGGTGGTACCCACCTTGAGGATTGTGAACATAGTTGGCTTATTCAAAATCTTGATTTCCCGTTGGTTGCATGTCCTCCACAACATTTACTTTTTTTAGTTGATTTTCCATGAACATCTTTGTCAACAAATCAATGTTAGTGGCAAGACCGGCAATCAATTGGTCTCTCTCTTGATTCTCTTTGATCATGTTGGTAAGAGAGGGACTACCATAGGAAATTCCACCACTAGTATCTTCTGAGTGCCATGCTTGATTGTGTTTGGCCATTTTGTCAAGAATTTGAGTAATCCTGGGGAATGTCTTGTCCATGAAAGAACCATCTGCTGCATTTTTAGCGATGGACTGAGACAGTGGATCCAAACCCATGTAGAACTTCTCCATCAAAATATTATCGGGGAAACCATGGTTCAGAGACCTCACCAAGTATAACTTAAATCGATCCCACGCTTCATGTAGATGTTCTCCCTGTAGTTGCTTGAAGAAGAAAATTTTAGATCTTAGCTCGGACTTCTTGCTTTGTGGGAACCACTTGGACAAGAAGGCACGGACAAGTTCGGGCCAAAAGTGATAGATTGAGGAGTATATTTTTAATCCACTTTCTCACTTCTCCGTTCAATGAATATTTGAATACCCGCAATATCAAGTCATCATCTGTCACATTGTTTTGTTTGTGCATGGAACACACACCCAAGAAATTTCTAAGGTGTTGCGTTGGGTCATCATCGGTGGAGTTCCAGAATAATCCGTCTGCCTTAAGCATTAGAATTAATCTGTGATCTACTTTGAATGTGGCAGCTTCAACCCTTGGAGGGAGAATAGCGTTGTTGTCATCAATATATTCCTCAATGTCTGCAAAATCATTCTCCTCTTCATCTTATTCAACATCGGCCATTTCACCTGACACACTAAGCAAAGCAAAAAAAGTGTGATGGAATAGAAAAGATATAAAGTAAAGTGCACACTATTTAGTAATTTCAAAACCTTATTCCCCGGCAGCGGCGCCAAAGTTTGATACGCTGAAATTACACCTTAAAATAGTGTAAAGCGATCAATGTCAAATATAGTAACCCAACGAGGTTAGGGTCGAATCCCACAAGGAATAGGCGTGAAAAGTTTACTTGAGTAGTGTGAATGTTAACTTAAATCATATTTCTATTCCGTTAGAGTAACCAAAGTATTGTAATTGATTGTGTGATGATATAATAAAATAGTAACAAGTGTGATTAATTAAATTTGTAATTAATTTGATTAACTAAACCAAGGTTGTGCCCCCTTCAATTAAATATAATGCTATCGGTGTTAATATGATATATTTATAATGGGAGGTCCTTTACATATGCAAATAATTTCTAAATGACTACCCAATATTTTTCCATAGTTGGGTGGTATTTCCTCTTTATGATTTTTTCAAATATAAAAGAGTTGCAATTAAGAGTAATCAATTTATGCCAAATAGAATCCACTTAATCCTAAGAGATTCTATTAAACAAGGTTTAAAGACTTGAGTCTTTGATATTTACTTCTACCAATCCTAACTCACTTTTCCAAGTAAAGAAAGAATTTAACAACACTTGTTAATGTTTGCAACCACCAACAATAAATGAAGAATGAGAAATAAATATATATCAACCAACCATTATATATATATATATATATATATATATATATATATATATATATATATTCAATATTAAACACTCGTTAACATAACACCCATATAGGGTCACAACCTTAGTATTTAAAGCTAGCTACTCATTCTAAATTACAAAAAGATGAGAATATTAAATTCCATAAAGCTTACAAAGTGCAAGATTCTTCACTCCTAAAGCTTGCAAAAGATGGTAATATTAAAGTCTTGGAATGTAGCTCAAAAACCAGACAAGAATGACCCACAAAACCTCAATAAATCTATTTATAGTGGGCTGAAACTCGGGACCCATTTCGGACAAAAATACCCCTCCGGGTTAATTATGCAACCTCATTTCTGTCGCATAACAAACCGGCGGTCCGCATTCTTAACAAAACCATCGCGTCTTTGAAACCTTAGTTCCCAGGTAGTAGTCGCATTTTGGTTATGCGGTCCGCATTGTTGATTTGCGACCGCATAATGTCATCACATTTCTGGTCGTAGGAACTTCTTCAGGAGGTTTGCGGTCCATTATGCGGCCCTCAAACCTGTTATGTGGTCTCATAATGGACCACATTTCATGCACTTGAATTTGGCCAATCAACTATTGGACTTTGCGGTTCCTCTAGTCATTATGCGGACCGCATGTTGATTCTGTGGTCCACAAATTCACATCTGCGATCGCATTTTCTCTTTTTGTTGTCCTTTTTCTGATGTTTTGATTTCATTTCCATGTTCTTGAGTCCTCCATCCTCATACACTGCAAAACATTAAAATTACATAAGTATAAAAGATAATTGCTTTTAAAACGAGCTAAAATCTGAGCAATTGGTATCAAATGTGCGGAAATTCTCCGGCACATCAGAACACGCACTATCCAACTACCATTTTCCTTTGCGACTCCTTCTGTGGTGTTCCTCGCTTGTTTCACCTCGAGCCATGAAACAATTTTCATTTTCATATTTTTCTTCATTGTCAGAGTCATCTTCGTCAGTCCAGCATCCAGAGATTTTTTCTTGTTATTTTCAAGAATTGTCATGAAGCACAGGTTGGCTACTTCTTCATATTCTGAGTTGTCCTCATCACTCTAGCTTCCGAATGATTTATTCTTGTTGAATCCTCTGGAGACTTTTCTTTTGAGTTCAGCGCATTCAGCTTGAACATCTCCAAATCTTCCGCATTCATAGCATTTTCCATCATTTTTAACCTGTTCTCCATGTTGTCTGGTACGCCTGGATGGGAACCTGCCTTTCTTGGTGTTTCTGTATCTCCTCATCAGTCCATCCATGTTTCTTGATACTAGAGCAATTTCTTCTTTGAGAGCTTCAGGATCATCATCTATATCACTTTCTGCTCTATCAATTGTAGCTTTGAAAGTTATAGTGCTCTTCTTTTCTTCTTGACCAGTTTTCTTTAGATGGGTCTTTTCAAAAGCTATGAGTTCTCCCCGAAGTTCATCATATGACATTTTTTTCATATCTTGAGATTCGAGAGTGACAACTTTCGTTTTCCATGTGGTAGGTAAGCTTCTAAGAATTTTTCTTACTTGATCACCACTGGAGTATAGTTTTCCAAATGCTTTTAGGTCAGTTATAATTTTGTTGAATCTGCCAAACATTTCTTCGATGGATTCTCCTTCTTTCATCTGAAATAATTCATAGTCGTGTACCAACATGTTGATGTGAGTTTCCATTACCTAGCTCGTTCCTTCATAATTGACTTCAAGTTTATCCCACATCTCCTTGGCTGTATCACAACTTGATATCTTCTCATATTCTTCACCACTGATAGCATTGTAAAGAAAATTTCTTCATTTTGTATTGACTTGCACAATGGCCATTTGTTCTTCAGTGTATGCATCAATATCCTCAAGATCAGAGAGGGGTTGAGCCGTAGCAGCAGCTGGTAGTGGGTAGTTCCCCTTTTTGATAACTCTTCATACCTTGACATCATATGACTTTGCATAGATTTCCATGTGCACTTTCCAGTGAGAGAAGTGTTGACCGTTGAAGTAGGGTGGCCTCACTTGGGATGTTCCTTCCCGGAAAAGTGCTCCAACAATGACTTGATTGGCCATGATCTTTTCTCACAAGCTTTTAAGAAAAAGTAAAATGTGAGCGTGGCTCTGATACCAATTGAAAGTGAAGGGGGGGGG
>ML263101.1:43666-69738 GCA_005239495.1 Nicotiana undulata
GGGGGGGGGTGAATTGACTATTTTGATTTATTTTACTCGTTGACTGGTTATGTAATTAGTCAACTAGAAATGACAGCGAAGTAATAACACAATAGAAAGTAAAGAAAGTAATAAAAGTGCATGAATTAAGGACATCGGAATTTTATACTGGTTCGGATTCAATGTGAATCCTAGTCGAGTCCCCTTGGGTTGCAAGGGTGTTCTCTTTCAGTGAATGAAGTTCAGCGAGAATACAGAGATGGTGTAGTTTATACCTATGGCTATCTTTCAGTGACTCTCGATTTCTTTTTGATACAATGCCTCACCAGTGGTTTTCTCTATATCTTCTCTAACTTGTTGCACAGTAGATCTTTTAGGAACTACAATATTTGTATGTAGTAGAATAAAGAGAGGGTAATTGGTTCGATCAAAGTATATCTTCCTAATGTACAAGAGAGTGTATATATAAGAGTAAGCTCTGACTGTTGAAGAGACGCTGCCAACCCAAGAGATTTGATCCTTGGAATGAGATTGATTCTTTCCAAGAATAAGGATGTTCTGTAACGGCTAGGGTAGAACGGGATACGTTGAATGCTTCCTTAGATGGCGCTGACGTCCTCCTATGATCTTCGGCTTTCTAGAATTAGTTGCGTGAGATATTCTTGGTGACGTTGATTTTTGGATTCCTTTATTCTTTCAGCAATCTACTCCATCAGCCTTTATTTGTTTCCTTAGTCTTGGATACCATTAGGATCGTACTTCTTCATTTATTCTTCCGCAATATCCTCGATTTTGGATCCGCTAGTGATCTTGTTCTTTCATTCTCGAGAGGTACCTGCACACATAATATATATATATATATATATATATATATATATATATATATATATATATATATATATATATATATATATATATATTATTTGCATCATTAAAATCATATTCTAACAACTTAAGATATGGTAGATCTCGGATCCATAAGAGCGTAGACATCAAAAGTGAATATTGTTAGCATACCTGTGAAAACATCTCCATGAGCCTCTGCATCCTTAAAGCCTGCCAGTGCATACAAACGGTTCCGACCACTACCCATATTACTGGACTTTGATGCACGACACCCTTGTTGGGCCTGAGAGTTATGATGGGCTGCAGAATTAGTTGACTGAGCTACATTTCCTCCATTGTTCTGCTCAGCTGGTGGACAATCCCTCAAGAAGTGGCCCTACTGACCGCACCCAAAGCAACCATTTGTGGTCGAACAACACAACCTCGGGTGCCTCTTATCAAATGTGTTGCAAATAGGGTAACCAGGGACTCTGTAGCCCACACTAGCCTGTGACTGTGAGTCTGCTGCTCTGAAATTATTGTTTTTCTTGTTAAACATGGACCTCTGAACTAGTGCACTAGCTGAAGATGGAGCAGGTCCTGATTTTGATTTCCTGAAGAACTGGCGATTGCCTCCTTCTTGAGATCCCCCACGGCTGAAATTTCCTGCTGACTTATCTCTCTTGCTAAATTCCCTGTCCTTCTCTCTCTATAGTCGCTCTTCTTAATTCAACTTTCTTTGTTCACTTGAACAAGGAAACCATCTTAGTAATGTTCATGTCATTGTTCTGAGCAGCCATATTAGCATAGGCAAACAAGTCATCTGAAAGCCACAAAACAAACGGCCTAACTCTGGCCCTCATATCACGTACCATTTTCGGTGCATACTAAGCTAGAGAGACGAACTTGAGGTACACTCATTCACACTCATATCATTCTGTCCGAGTCTCTCAAACTCCAAAGCCTTATCTTCCAAGACCTCAATATGTAGAAATATGTTCAAGAAACGCATCTGCAAACTCCTTCCAAGTTGTATGAGCCGCATCAATCCCTCGGGACTCTTCCCATGCTTCATACCAAGTGTTGGAAACATCCTTCAGCTGGTACGCAACAAGCTTTACTGCTTCAGTGTCTGTAGCATGCATCAATCGAAATATCTCCTGAACATCATCAATGAAGTTTTTTGGATCCTCGTCCTTTTTGGACCCTGTGAAGACCTAAGGTTTCTTGTTGAGGAATTCCCTGGACCTGGAACTACCCATCTCATAGACAACACTTGTCCCCTGCCTTTGAGCTTGAGTAGCAAAAATTGAGGTGAGCAACTGGATAGCTCCCCTGAAATCCTTGTCTGAAGCATTGGGCACTGAGATTGTTGCAACACCCTAGACCGGAGTGACCCCCTTCTGAGCAGCATTAGTCGTAGCCCCCTGGCTAGTAGCTGAGGCCCTCGTGGTGTACTTTATTTTTGCAGGCATTTTCTGAAGTACATAATTCATATGAGTTAGAAGGATTCCTGAAAGCATAGCTCTAACTGCACGATCTAGAGTATGAAAGAAATGCAACAATCCTAAATGTCTCGGTGGTCAACTGTTTACATGTGTGGCGTGAACACACACATAAAAGTGACCCCACTAAACACGGCTTCATAGACTCCCTAAGGCTCTTGAACCTATGCTCTGATACCAATCTTTGTCACGCCCCGAACCATGGCCTGGGCGTAACACGACACTCGGTGCCCAACTACATATGACCGAGCGAACCAACCAGGTGGCTAGATCAACATGTGGTTTAACTTTAAGCTAAATATAAACATTCTACATGTTGATCTACTAAAGAGTCTTACTGACATCTCATAAATCCGAAAAGTACAGAAAAGTCTGTAAATATAAATGAGTAGCTGACAAGGCTAGCACATAAAAGCCTGCTAATATCTAACTTACTGGGCTATAGCCTACAAAGCCTCTAAAGAATACTCAAATGCTAATTGTATACCGAGACAAGGTCGTCGGTATACCTTCTTAACTGAAATACTATAATGACTGAAAATGGGAGGGATAGTACCCCAAAAGACTGGGGCTCACCAATAGCTGATATGAGATGTCCTAGCAAGAAAAATCGTCAACCTGTAAATCATTACCAGCATCGCGAGATGCAGGCCCCGAGCAAAAAGGGACGTTAGTATAGTTGAATTGCACTGGTATGTAAAACAACTGAAGGAAAGAACTGTAAACACTGAAACTGAAACTGATAACTGAACTAAACATAGTAAGTAAGGTTATGAATACTCCCTCTTCTGAATGATGAACCAACTGTTTGTCTCAATAAATAGACTGCTGCCTTGGGCCCAATATATATATATATATATATATATATATATATATGCATAAGATGCGGCCTCTGGCCCAAGTATACGTATACATAGTTGTGGCCTCAAGCCCAAAAATGCATAAAGCATAAATTGCGGCTTCATGCCCAAATTGTCACGCCCCAAAACCGAGGGACGAGACCGGCGACTAACCGGATGAACCCAGTCAAGCGGACCTGGATTGCCTTTTCTACCCAACACATTACCCCGTGTGCATAATACACATTGTTCCGTATGAATTAGCCAATTTAGATTCAAAGTATGATTTACCACATAAATTCATTTTCCTCTTTTAACTTTCAACAATTGATGATCCAAAACATACAAGTTACATACAACATTTCCTATGTGATCCCTAATTACGAGTGAGCACAACTACCGCCCAAAATATACATATATACAACCCATACAGTGTCTACGGAGCCTCTAAGCGTACTAGGAGTTTTACATAAACTTGCCGAAAACAAGGCCCCGGCTATACCTTTTACAACATAAGAAAAAGAGAATGATGTAGTCCACACACAACCTCAAGAGAAAATGGGGCTCACCAGAACTGCTAAAAGGATGAAGAAGAGACACCACTAACGGCGGGCTGAGCTACCTGCTATGGAACCACCTACATCCATATAAAATATGTAGCACCCCCGGCAAAAAGGACGTTAGTACCGTTGAATAGTACTAGTATGTATGAACAAACTTTACTCTAAGTAAAATCAAACAATACACAGATAGGAGACAGTTAAAATAACCAACAAATAGTGCACAGAGATACAGAAACAAACACAGTTGGGAGTTTCACATATTCTTATTTCAACACAATCATATTCCACCCTTATTCCTTCTCAACAATCCACCCTTATTACTTTCTGTTGCGGCGTGCAACCCGATCCCACCGGACAATCACATTTAAGCCTTATTACATTCTGTTGCGGCGTGCAACCCGATCCCACCGTACAATTCACATTCCACCCTTATTTCTTCTCATATCAACCTTATTTCATCTGTTGCGGCGCGCAACCCGATCCCACCGTACAATCACATTTCATAGCAACAATAACAATCCACAATTCAATCACAAGGATTCATATCATCAAGAGTACATTTTCATAACAACCGAACAATCATGTGTTCACAATAGTCTTTATCGACCATTAATTCAATCACAAAGGTTTTCATCAACAAGAATATAAATTCATTACATCCAACAATCCGTATGAAATCAAACCACAATAAACCTTGCCAAACAATGAGTCATATACGATATTGCCATGGTCATTTAGTTCAATTAAATCAATTCATAACTCCTTTTTATCACTTGTTACACATCCCTCAGCACTTAGATACATTCACACATTTGGGTTCGTTACCATTCTTTCATACCAACATATTCAAGCATTTAACGAACGTTGAACATGATAGAGTAATCACAAGGAAATCACCTTTCACAATTTCACTTAACATGGTAATCGACTAAGAAAATCAGAAAATGAAGTCTTACACCTCAACACAGCCGGACAATTAATTCACATATACTCAGCAAGAAACTCATACCAAATGCTTGGACACCAACAAGGTGACTCTACGAAGATTAAAGGTAGCCATACATACCTCGAGTCGAAATTCCCCTTTAATATCTATCACAATTCACCGAACCGTCTAGCACCATCAATCTAGTCCACAATGTGACATATTTCACTTAGAATTAGGAACCATGAACATAACTCGAACTCATTTAGGCATTTTATCGAACGCTATGTGACCCCTTAGATTACCAACCCCCTTTTTGTGAATAATTACCCAAACTTGTTTCCCTTTACTAGATTTTGGAGTTTAACTCACATGCATGCAAGGTATCGGCTTTTATTTTCAAGAATCAACTTATGTGTTCTACCCCTTTTTAGCTAAAACCTGAGAATTAAAAGGAAATGGGGTGGGGACTTACCTCTTAGAGTGAAGAAGATGAAGATTACTCGATAATTTCCGGGCCTGAGTAGAGATGATGGAGCAATTTGATGAAGAAGAAGACTTTCTCTCACTAAAACCACTCTCCCTTCTCTATATTTTTGTTAAGATAGATGTTAAAAAAAAGGGGAGGGGTGTTTTATTAAACTGGGGGTCGGGTGTAAAATTAGAAATTAAAAGGCCCCGAAGCAGGAAATGCGGTCAGGAATGCGATCGCATTCCTGCTATGCGGTCCGCAATCCTGTCACATAGTTGGCCCTCAAATGGGCCAAAATGGGAACCGGATTGCCCTGGTATGCGACCATTATGCGGTCCGCATACATGTTATGCGATCGCATAGTGTGTCGCATAACCTCCTCCGCAGAAAATGGAGATGCAAGGATGCGGCAGCTATGAGGTCGATCGCATCTTGGGTAGCATAGCTGTCCTCAAATTGGACAGAAGGCTGTCTAGGTATGCGACCATTATGCGGTCCGCATACCTGATCTGCGATCGCATAGTGGACCGCAGATCTGCGCAATTCTGGAAAATTTTATCTTTTAAGTCCCGAGGTACTTTTTACTCACAAGGGTCCGTTTTTAAGAAAGTCTACAGTTATAACAACATAGGGACCTATTCAGGCATTATTTTAGACATGAAATTTTACGGGTCTTTACATCCTCCCCCACTTAAAATCATTCGTCCTCGAATGAGGATCGGGGAATCATTTTTTGGAAACACAATATGCTAACCCCCAAATTTTCACTAACTCCGATATTTTCTGAAAAGTTTGCCAGAGTTTCCTTGTAATTAGGACCATCTACCTGTCAGAGAGCCCCCGAAACACATTGTTAACCAATTTCACACATTTTCAATTACTCCAACAACTTGCACATAATTCAGTTATCTCATCAAAGTGTATATAATTCAATTACTTCAACATGCTATACATACTTCAGTTAACACCACAACTTGCATATCATTTAACTATCATATGAATTGCATATAATTTAGCTTACTTCAAGGAGTTTCACATTACCCAAATAACCACAACATACACAAATATGGCATAACTTGAGATGTTACAAGAGTAGGGCAATTAGGGGGAAATGGGGTGCTTTTTGCACAAAATTTGACACAACATATAATTGCTTAGAGATGGAAGCTCTCACGATCACTACTAGACTTGTTCAAAAAAATGGGGATATTTTTCTTTCATTTCCCTTTCCGCTTCCCACGTGGCTTCCTCGACTTGCCGACTTCGCCATAACACTTTAACCGAAGAAATTTCTTTGTTCCTCAATCTGCGAACTTGCCTATCAAGAATAGCAACCGGAACCTCTTCATATGATAATTCTTCATTAATTTCAATGGTCTCAACTGGCACGATGGCAGCTGGATCTCCAATTACCTTCTTTAATATGGACACATGAAACACTGGATGCACTAATGACATTCAGGGGGCAATTCCAGCCTATACGCTACTTGCCCTATCCTTTGAGCGATTCGATATGGCCCGACATACCTCGGGATCAATTTCCTTTTCTTCCCAAACCGCATGACTCCCTTCATAGGAGATACCTTCAAGAATACCCAATCATCTGCTTGAAACTCCAAATCCCTACGACGAACGTCCGCATAGGATTTTTGGCGACTCTGAGCAGTTTTCATCCTCTCCTAAATGACTCTAACATTTTCCATAGCTTGGTGCACAAGATCCGGTCCTAACAATTCTACCTCACCAACCTCAAACCAACCAATCGGAGACCTACACCTCCTTCCGTACAATGCCTCAAATGGGTCCATCTGAATACTAGCATAGAAACTGTTATTGTAAGCAAACTCTATAAGCGGCAAGTGATCATCCCAGCTACCCTTGAAATCTAATACACAACCTCGTAGCATATCTTCAAGCGTCTGAATAGTCTGCTCCGCTTGACCGTCTGTCTGTAGGTGGAAAGTTGTACTGAGATTCACCTGAGTACCCAAACCTTGTTGAAATTTTCTCCAAAAGTTAGCTGTGAACTGGGCCCCTCGATCCGAGATAATAGAAACTCGAGTGCCATGGAGTCTGACTATTTCTTTGATATATAACTGAGCGTACTGTTCTGCAGTATCGGTAGATTTTACTGGCAAGAAATGCACCGACTTTGTGAGTCAAACCACTATTACCCAAATTGAGTCGAACTTGCGCTGGGTGCGGGGTAACCCTACCACAAAGTCTATATTGATCATTTCCCATTTCCACATCGGTATTTTCATAAGCTGCGCCAACCCACCGGGCCTCTGATGCTCGACCTTTCACTTGCTGACAATTCGGACACCTAGCTACAAGGTCCGCCGCACCTCTCTTCATACCATTCCACCAATAAATCTCCTTGAGATCGGGATACATTTTTGTAGAACCTGGGTGAACAGAATACCTGGAATTATGAGCCTCTGCCATTATCCTCTCCCGAAGATTATCCACATCCGGAACACATAGCCTCCCTTGACACCGTAAGACACCGTCATCATTCCGAGTGAAAGTGCTGACGTCTTGTGATTCAAAATATCCTCTCTCCACTGTACCAGTGCTGGATCTCTGAATTCTTTTCCTTAACTTCCGCTACAAGTGAAGACTCCGCTCCATTACGCACCATGACATTCCCTTCATCTGAGGTCGAAAGACAGACCCCTAGACTGGACAACTGGTAAACCTCCCATGCCAAAGGTCTCTGACCGGCTTCCAAATGTGCCAAGCTACCCATGGATTTCCGACTAAGAGCGTCGGCAACCACATTCGCCTTCCCTGGATGGTACAAAATATTCATATCATAATCTTTGAGCAATTCCAACCACCTCCGCTGTCTTAAATTCAACTCCTTCTGTTTGAATAAATACTGCAGACTCTTGTGCTCTGTGAACACGTCCACATGGACCCCATAAAGATAATGCTGCCGGATTTTCAATGCAAACAGAACCGCTGCGAGCTCCAAATCATGCGTCAGATAATTCTTCTCGTGATTCTTGAGCTGCCTTGAAGCGTTTGCTATAACTTTACCACATTGCATCAACACACACCCCAAACCAACTCTCGAAGCATCACAATAAACCACAAACCCCTCTGAACCTTCTGGCAAGGTCAACACTGGCGCCGAAGTCAATCTTGACTTCAATTCCTGGAAGCTCTTTTCACAAGCATCGGACCACTGAAATTTAACTACTTTTTGCGTCAGCTTAGTCAATATGGAGGCGAGAGTAGATAATCCCTCCAAGAACCTCCGATAATACCCAGCTAGACCCAAGAAATTCAAATCTCTATAGGGGTCGTTGGTCTAGGCCAATCCTTCACCGCCGCAATCTTTTGGGGATCAACCTGAATCCCTTCCCTGGAAACAACATGGCCCAAAAAAGGTGACCGATTATAGCCAAAACTCACATTTTGAAAACTTTTCATACAACTGGTACTGACAAAGAGTCTGCAGAACTGCCCTAAGGTGATTAGCATGATCTTCCTGACTTCGTGAATAAAAAGGATGTCATCAATGAAAACTATCATGAAGGAGTCAAGAAACGGCTTGAAAACTCAATTCATAAGATCCATAAAAGTTGTTGGGGCGTTGGATAGCCCAAAAGACATTACCAAAAATTCAAAGTGCCCATAACGAGTCCTGAAGGCGGTCTTAGGAATATCCTGCTCCCTGATCTTCAACTGGTGATACCCGGACCGTAAGTCAATCTTTGAGAAGAACCTAGCACCTTGCAATTGATCGAACAAATCATCTATCCGAGGCAATGGATATTTATTTTTTATGGTGACCTTGTTGTGCTGTCGATAATCAATACACATCTGAAGCGATCCATCTTTCTTTCTGACAAAAAGAACCGGTGCGCCCCAAGGCGACACACTTGTCCTAATGAAACCCTTTCCTAATAGGTCTTTCAATTGCTCCTATAACTCTCTCAATTCTGTCGGCGCCATTCTGTAGGGTGGAATAGATATTTGCTGAGTGTCTGGAAATACATCAATCCCAAAATCGATCTCTCTATCTGGGGGAACCCCGGGAAGTTCATCCGAAAATACTTCAAGAAACTCATTCACAACATGCACGGATTCGGGAGTAGGCACCTCTGAAGTGGTGTCTGCAACCCGGACCAAATGGTAGATGCACCCTTTCCTGATCATCTTTGAGGCCTTAAGATAGTAAATAAACCTACCCCTTGGTACAATATTATTCCCCTCCCACTCGATAACTGGTTCATTAGGAAACTCAAGCCTCAAAATTCTGGTTCGGCAAACGAGTTTGGCAAAGCACGAATAGAGCCAATCCATCCCCATAATCACATCAAAATCTACCATTCCCAACTCAATAAGATCGGCTGTGGTATCCCGACCACATATCGTGACAATATAATTCCTATAGACTCGCGCGGCCGTATTAGAATCACCAGCCGGAGTCGACACAGAGAACGACTCGTGAAGTTATTCTGATTCTATCCCAAAACGTGAAGCGATAAATAGAGTAACATATGACAAAGAGGACCCGGGATCAATAAGAGCATAAACATCATGTGATTGAACAGTTAGAATACTTGTGACAACATCTGGAGAAGCCTTCGCACTCTGGCGACCACTCAAAGCATAAAATCGACTAGGTCCCACTTGACCCCGTGCTCCACCCCTAGCTGCACCGCGCCCTGCTGGAGCTGGAGGGCGTGATGAAGATGTAGCGGTTGAAGAAATGGATGGCTGAGCAGTGCCCCTACCTGTGCCCTGACAGGGTGCACGGCAATCTCGCTGAACATGGCCTCTCACTCCGCATCTATAGCATACAGGTATGTCCAAGTAACAGGGATCAGAATGAAACCTCCCACACTTAGGGCATGGAGCCCTCCGCTGCTGCTGGAACCTCCCACCTGAACGACCCGGCTGATGGAACCTCCTACTATTTGAACCTGGTCCAAAGCGACTTCCCTGCTAATAATTGTGCCCTGATGGCGGTTCACTAGCTAAGGACTGAGCATAGGACAGAGATGGCCCTGATGACCCTCTCCCAAGGGCTGACCTCCCAGGGTTGCCCGCTGACCGGGCCCTACTACTACTCTCTCTCTCTATTCTTATCTTTAATTTCCGAGCCTCCGTAGCTTAGGCGAATCCCACAATCTTCCCATAGTTCATATCTGAGGGCAACGTAGTTGTGGCAGCTTCATTAATAACCAAGGGACCAAGGCCCTGCACGAATCGACGAACTCTATCCTCCATAGTAGACACCATATGAACAACATATTTGGACAAGCGCACGAACTCCATATGATACTCCCACACACTCATGTTGCCCTGCTTGAGGACCTCAAACTCCGTAGCACGGGCTGCCATTATCTCGGCAGGCAAGAAATGATCCATAAAGGCATCTACAAACTCATCCCACCTAGCCGGAGGGCTCCCCTCTCCATGGGAACCCTCCCACATCTCGAACCATGAATATGTTGCTCCCTTAAGACGATAGGAAGCTAACTCAACTCCCTCTGTCTCAGTAGCCCTCATAACCCGGAGGGTCTTGTACATCTCATCTATAAACTCCTAAGGATCGGCCTCTGGGTCGGTGCCTGTGAACTCTGGAGGGGCTAACCATAGAAACTGGTCGACTCTGGAACCTGAAGAGTCCCCTTGCTCGCTAGAGGACGCAGGGGCGACATTTGATCTTTGGGCCTGGGAGGCCACTAGCTGAGTCAACATATGGATAGCTCCTCTAAGGTCCCCGTCAGAAATGCTGGGATCGGAAGCTAGAGCTGGAGATGGGTCAGGAATATCAGCGGGAGGGATTTCAACACCCTTCGCTGAAGCAGGAATAGGAATAGTCTGGCCTGGAGTGGAGGAGTCAGGCTGATTTATGGACGGGAAATCATTCACACCCACACCATAAACTGGAGAATTTATGACCATTCCTGGGGTGGCATTGGCCTCTAGGCCGAGTTGAGCTCTCTTCTTGGGTGCCATTTACTGAAAATTGGAACAATCACGAGTTAGAGATAGACAACGTCACCTTTCACCACATCGCACGATATAGAATAGCAATAAAAGGGTACTTTCCTAAATGTCCATGCAACCCCCTAATTATAGATGTGGTCGACAACACACCGATAAGAAGGGCTCTACTAGACACGGCTCCGAGACATCCTAGGATACTTTTAAAAACCTTAGGCTCTGATACCAAGTTTTTCACGCCCTAAAATTCGAGGGACGAGACCGGCGCCTAACCGGATGATTCCGGTCAAGCGGACCTGGATTGCCTTTCTTACCCATGAGCTACCTCGTGGTTACAATACACGTTTTGTAAATGAAATAGCAAAATGGAGTCATGATATGTATTTTCATCATAAGTGCATTTTCCTTCTTTAGAGATTCAACATTCGATAATCCCAAAACACAAGTGCTAAATACAACATTTCCAATGCGAAACCACGATTCTAATAAATACAACCACTACCCAAAATACATGTACAACCCACATAGTGTCTACGGAGCCTCTAAGAATACTAGGAGTTTACATAGACTTGCCGGCAACAAGGCCCCAGCTATACCTTTAGAGACACAACATATACAAAAGGAGATGATATAGACTACACACGGCCCCGAGAGGAAGTGGGGCTCACTAGAACTGCTGAAGGGATGAAGAGGAGGCACCACTATCGGCGGTCGGAGCTACCTGCTACGGAACCACCTACATCCATATAAAAGATATAGCGCCCCCGGCAAAAGGGACGTTAGTACCATTGAATAGTACTAGTATGTATGAACAAACTTTACTCTAAATAAAATCAAAACAATGCACAGATAGGAGGCAGCCAAAGAAACCAAACAATTATTGCACAGAGATACAGAGAATCACAAATGAGGTTTTCACAGTTTCTTATTTCAATTGTTCTCCTGTTGCGACGCGCAACCCGATCCCACCTTACAATCATATTCCACCCTTATTTCTCTCATCATTCCACCCTTATTTCTTCTGTTGCGGCGTGCAACCCGATCCCATCGTGCAATCACATTCCACCCTTATTACTTCTCTACATATCATCCTTATTTCACATATTGCGGCGT
The DNA here is from genome assembly GCA_005239495.1 of Nicotiana undulata. Classification (NCBI taxonomy): domain Eukaryota; kingdom Viridiplantae; phylum Streptophyta; class Magnoliopsida; order Solanales; family Solanaceae; genus Nicotiana; species Nicotiana undulata. The sequence continues at coordinate 55,858 of ML263101.1, forward strand.
GCAACCCAATCCCACCGGACATCATTTAGATAGAAACAACAATCAACCATTTAATCACAAGGATTTCTACATCAAGAGTATAAATTTATAACAACCACACAACCAGGTGAAAACAAGGGCACAATAATCTTTACCAGACAGTGAGTCATGTATGGTACGCGATAACCATTTAGATCAGTTAAATCAATTCACTTTTCTTTCCCATCATTTACTACACAACACTTAGCACTTGGATACATTCAACAATTGAGTTCATTACCATTTTCATTCATTTAGTAGCACTTTCTTTCATACCGATAAGTTTAAGCATATAATGAGTTTCACATGACAAGGTAAGCACAAAGAATCATATTTTACAATCTCGAGTAGCATGGTGACATGGTAATCAACTTAAGGCATTCAGAGAACATGATTCTTCACCTCATCACAATAGGACAATCGATTCAAATACAATAAAACCAGGAATTCATACCAATGCTCGGACACCAACAGGGCGACTCTACAAAGATTAAAGTTAGCCATACATACCTCGATCAGAATTTCTCCTTAATTTCTATCACAAATCATCGGACCGTCTAGCACCGTCAATCTAATTCACAATGTGACACATTTAACTTAGAATTAGGAATCATAAACATAACTTGAACTCATTTGGGCATTTTATAGAATACCATGAGATCCTTTATATTAACTAGCCCCTTTTTAGTGAAAGATTGCCCTAGCCTACTTCCCTTTGCTAGATTATGGTAGATTATTCACATGCATGCAAGGTTTTAACCTTCCTCTTCAAGAACCAACCTATGTGTGTTCTATTCTAACTAAAAATCTGAGAATTTGAGGAAATGGGGTGACTGTTTACCTCTTTTGGTGAAGGAGACAACGAATACTCGAAGATTTCTAGGCCTGAGTAGAAATGGAGGACCAATTTGGTGGAGGAGATGGCTTTCTCTCACTAAACCCACTCTCACTTCTCTCTGTTTTAGGCAGATAGACGTTAAAATGAAAGGGGTAGGTGTTTTATTAGGCTGGGGGTCGGGTATAAAATTTAGAAATTAGAAGCCCCGAAGCAGGGAATGCAGTCAGGAATGCGATCGCATTCCTGCTATGCGGTCCGCATTCCTGTCGCATAAATGGCCCTCAACTGAGCCAAAATGGAAAACAGACTGCCCAGGTATGCGACCACTATGCGGTTCGCATACCTGTTATGTGATCGCATAACCTCCTCCGCAAAAATGGAGGTGCAAGAATGCGAAAACTATGAGCCCCGCATTGCCAAAATGCGATCGCATTTTGGGCCGCATAGTTGTCCTCAAAATGGACAACAACTGTCCAGGTATGCGACCACTATGCGGTCCGCATACCCGATCTGCGATCGCATAGTGGACCGCAGATCCGCACAATTCTGGAAAATTTTATCTTTTAAGTCCCAGGGTACTTTTTACTTCAAAAAGGTCTGTTTTTTAGAATTTCTACAGTTATAACAACATAAGGACCTACCCGGGCATCTTATTTAGTTAAGAAATTTTACGGGTCTTTACACGCTGGCACTATCTTTCCACTCTTTTTGGTATCTTTAGAGGCTTCGTAGATATTATGTGGGTTGTATATGGGTACTAGGAAGGTCAAATGGATTATGTTGTGTTTATGATTTTGTCCCACTAAATCATAAGATGTATGTATTTTAAAACTTACAATGATGTAACAAAATGAAATGAATTAGTAATGTCTATGTATATATATGATCCCGCTACTGTTTAACTAATGAAAACGCGCATTTTCTTGATCATAAGCGAGTGGGTAGAAAGTTTCAAACAAGCTTTCTCGACCGGATCCACTTGGTTGAGCGTCGATTGCGCTCCCCGATGTTGGGGCGTGAGATTCGTAAGGCTGAAAACAATTTCTAGCGGGCCTCCGATCTACATCAAAATAATTTTTGAATTTATCTTGATTGCGGCAACGATTCCGTCCTTTGGAAGACATCGAAGAACCAAGTTGGTCGTCTTCTATTTTGATTTTCGACTCGTAGCGGTTATGAACGTCTACCCATGTGGTTGCCTAATATTCAAGCAAGCTTTCCTATAGTTTATGGGAGGCATCGAAGCTCACGGGTTGAGACCCTTTGTAAAATCCTTTACCGCCCACTCATCTGGAATCGCCGGTAACAACATCCTTTCTTACTTGAACCGGATTACGAACTCTCGCAACAATTCAAATTCTCCTTGGGATATTCTGAATATATTCATCTTTCTTGCCTGGAACTTTATTGCTCTAGCATGAGCTCAGATAAACGAGTCTGCGAGAATTTCAAAAGAATCATTAGAATGCCCGGGTAAGAGAGAATACCACATTAAGGCACCCTTCGTAAGGGTTTCGCCAAACTATTTAAATAGAATCGATTTGATCTCTTGTTTGGCTAGGTTATTTCCTTTTATTGTCGTGGTGTAGGTCGTGATGTGCTCCTGTGGATCCAACCCATCATATTTTGGTATATTCGGCATCTTAAACCTCTTTGGGATCAACACCGGTGCCGCACTTGGCTTAAAAGGCAACTGCATATAGTTCCTTGATTCTGGTCCCTTTGACACGAGCGGCGTGCCTAGGATCTGATCCATCAGAGCATGAAACTCCTTCACGTTTTGATCCATTCGCTCATTCATTTCTCTCATTAATCTCATAAGATCAGTTTTGAAAGGGTCATTTAAGTTGTTGTTCCCAGATCCACTACTGGTCCCTCCAGCCTCGTCGAAACCGGACTCATCCCTTGGAGTGTCATTATCGGCTCTTGAGCTGTTTGATTTGCGGGAACACTAGGAGGAACTGGCTCCCTTCCATTAGAATTATTGGGAGCACCCGATAACCCTTGCTTCAATTCCGTCATCACTCGATCATGCCTTGAGAGGTGATCCATAATTGCTTTTTGTTGTTCTCTTAAGATTTTGATTGTTTCAATAACGTGCTCATCCACCGCCTCATCTAGAGTTTGGGCCTCTTATATGTCGAGGATACTAGCCTTTGCGTATTGGGTTTGCCTCATCTCCTTCGTTGCGAGTTTCACTAGTTGAATCAACACTCTGGAACTCATCTTCCCACTCATTGTATGTTCCAACATTGTAGACAATGTAGACATCAATAGTTGCCATATCTTATTTTTCTTTTACTAAGAAAAGAATCAAAACTCGTTAGTAACAAACGAACGGTTCAAAGCAATTACATATTTGTCAATGCCCCATGGTGAGTGCCAAACTGTTCACCCATAAAAAGGTACAGTTGAATTTATAGCGTGATTTATACACAAGCGAATCGATTTGTCCCAAAAATAGTAAATAAATAAGAACAAAAGTAAGATTGTCAAATGAAATTAAAGAAGATTACAAGTCAGACTAAGAACTTAGCCTTTCCGATGGCAAGAGTGACATCAATGTTCAGGACCTAAAACTGAGCATAATGATTATCAGTATTTGTTTGCAAAGTCCTTCGTGCCTACAATGGATGCTAATCCTTCCATTTATATCCATATTCAGGGAGATAAGAACCCAAATCAAGCCCATGTTGAATAACGGTTGGTTGTAAATGCAAATATTCTTTGTAACGACTGCCTATTGAATGTTATCCGATGACAATGCTTTGAATCTTTGTTACCGGCTTCTTTCAGCACCGATGACATGCTTACATCTGGTGCCGGCTGTTTGATAACTCACGTCCCACCTATCTTTAGTTTCACGTGTCATTCCATCATTCACCGAGCTGTTACTGACCAATTTTACTCCATACACTATTTAGAAGCACAATAGAAGATTTTAGAATGGTTAATGGTAATCTTGAGAATAAGACGTCATTTTATGTTTGTATCAAGATAGCAAAAAAAATCTTAATAACGTCTTCTATAGCGCGTTGATTTTTCATGTCAAAAGCTTTTATCTCTACTTTTATTGTTGATCACTGTACATCTATTTATTGAGTGTTTTTCTAAATATTTCCACAAGACTTCTAACAAGATTGACAAAAATTAATAAACCACTCTATTTTTTTCTCTGTTTATTTGGTACAGCCTCCTTCCTACTTGCTAATAAGCATAAGTCAACAAATAGTTTCATATTAAAAGCTATGAGACCACATTTTCACCTTTGCTGTATGAAGGAATAATGCTACGTCGTAAACGGATCAGAACCGTCCATCCTTTCCTTCGGCTATTCACAACTGTTAATCCTCCCGCGACGTTGGAATTCAACTCATCCCTCCAAAGGCTGCGCGTGCAACCCACGCACCACCACCTAGAACAATTCCTCTCTTCCTTGTACAACCATCCTACGCATCATTCCTCACAAACCTATGCTACCCTCTTCCACGCCTGCGCCCTCCTTCATCGCCTTGATATTGGCCAAGACATCCACAAGCACATGCTTTTCCACAATCCAAATGCCGCTCAAGAACTCTACACAATCAATCATCTTGTCAACATGTATGCAAAATGTGGTAATTTGGAATGTGCTCGTCAACTATTTGATCAAATGCCGCACAGAAACATTGTTTCTTGGACTTCCCTTATTTCAGGTTATGCTCAATATGGACGGACTAATCAATGTTTTAGCTTATTTTCTAGCATGTTAGCTCATTATAGGCCTAATGATTTTTCTTATGCTAGTGTTCTTTCTGTTTGTGATAGCTCACGTGGTAGGCAAGTGCATGCAGTTGCACTAAAAACAGGTTTTGATACATGTGTTTATGTTGGTAATGGTTTGATCGCAATGTACTCGAGGAATAGTTCAATGGATGGTTGCGATGAGGTATGGAAGGTTTTTAATGTTATGGAATTTCTGAATCTGGTTTCATGGAATACAATGATAGCATGGTTTCAAATGCGTGGACAGGGTGATAAGGCGATGGGATTCTTTACAGTAATGCATCGTTATAGCTTGGGGTTCAATCGTGCCACTCTAGTCAGTGTACTTTCTTCTCTCTTTGGAATGGATGAAATTGATTTTTCCTGGGGTCTTCAGGGTTGTTTCCAATTGCATTGCGTTAGTGTGAAAACCGGTTTTATACTAGATGTTGGGATTGTTACTGCTTTGTTGAAAGCGTATTCAATTCTCGGAGGAGAGCTTTGTGATTGTTATAAATTGTTTCTGGAAATGAGTGGATCTCAAGATCTTGTGTTGTGGACTGAAATCATAGTGGCGTTTTCAGAAAGAGATCCTGAGAAAGCGATTCTCCTGTTTGGTCAGTTGCGCCGAGAGGGGTTAAGTTTGGATAGTTATGCTTTTTCCATTGCACTAAAAGCTTGTGCAGGACTCGTGACAGATAGAAATGCCTTGATGGTACACTGCGAAGTGATTAAATCTGGTTTCATGGATACTGTAGTGCTTGGAAATGCATTGATTCATGCATATGCAAGGTGTGGCTCAATATCTCAGGCCAAACAGGTTTTTGAGGAGATGAGATACAGAGATATAGTATCGTGGAATTCGATGTTGAAAGCTTATGCGCTGCATGGGAAAGCAAATGAAGCGTTGAGACTTTTTAGGAAAATGGATGTGAAACCTGATGCAACCACTTTTGTTTCGCTGCTTTCAGCTTGTAGCCATGCCGGATGGGTGGAAGAAGGAATTAAAATTTTCGATGCTATGTTTGAGAAACATGGTATTGTTCCCCAACTCGATCATTATGCATGTATAGTTGATATTGTTGGTCGAGCAGGTCATTTTTTTCAGGCGGAGAAAATAATAAAAGAAATGCCCATGCCACCAGATTATGTGGTATGGAGTGCATTTCTTGGAGCATGCCGGAAACATCGTGAATCTGGGCTGGCCCAAATAGTTGCATCTAGGTTGAAGGAGTTAGATCCAGAAAATTCATTAGCATATGTACTCATGTCAAATGTACACTGCTCAGCAAATAGCTTCAATGAAGCAGGTCATCTTAGGAAGCAAATGCGCCGGCTTGGTGTTAAGAAGCAGCCTGGATTGAGCTGGACTGAAGTTGGGGGTTTGGTGCATGAGTTTGCTTCTGGAGGCCTACAACATCCTGACAGGAAAGCTATATATACTAATCTGGAGGACTTTGTGAAAGAGCTGAAACATATTGGCTATATTCCTGAGACAACTTCATCTTTACATGACATAGAAGACGAACAGAAAGAAGAGCAATTATATCATCACAGCGAGAAGCTTGCACTGATATATGCTTTACCGGGTGCTAGGAAATCTCCTTCCAGCTGCAGTGCCATTAAGATTATAAAGAACATCCGTATTTGTTTGGATTGCCACAACTTTATGAAGTTATCATCAAAGCTAATAGAAAGGGAAATTATTGTGAGAGATTCAAACCGTTTCCACCATTTTAAGAATGGGGCGTGCTCTTGCAATGATTACTGGTAGACTCAGCCAACTAATTTTTACTTGCTGCCTCTCCAGGTAACTTCTTTGATGTTCATCTATCTCATGCCATGTGTCTAAGTAGACTAATGTCAGAGATTGTATCACCATAAGATTACATAAATTTTAAAGAGGCTGGATTAGGAGCATCATCGATGAAGAAGGTTTGCTAAGTTTGAAAAGGAGGGGTTGAAATCAGAAAATGTGATAGATGTGCTTCAGTTAACGAGTAAATGTGATGCACCGCTAGTTGCATTTGTTTATATTCATGTGATAGTCAGAGACTTCTCCTTATCAAAGGAAAAGAAGAGATTGTCAGTGACTTCACTGGAGGATTAAATATGATCTGTGCATCCTGCACTTGAAAAAGGAACCTCCAAAATCAATTGTTGAAGCAGATGAGTAAGACAGTTTCTGGTCTTTGTATAGGTAATAAATCATTGTACGTCTTTTTAATTCGAAAATCCACAGACTTGTTCCAGATCTGCTAAGAGGGAGCATATATTTTCAACCAGAGGCGGTGTTTCATCCCAACTATTCATACTCAAAGCAATTTCCATTATATAACTGCTCATTTTTACTTGTGTGTTGACATTTGATCTTTTACACGGTATATTTCTGTTTTATCTGTTGAATGTTTGCTTAAAACTCTTGGAACCCCGTAAAACAATTACCAAAACTGCAGTGGGCCTTAGAAGTAGCAGTAGCTGATATTAATAGTTTGATTGCAGTGGTGCAACTTTGCTAGTTTTGTGTGTTTGTATCATTTGCTTCAATGTGTGCTGAACTGATAGTACTAACAAATGTGATATTCAACGATACACACATTTCAAGAAGAAAATACTGCCGTAGATGAAAAATGAAGCAAAATGGGAAGTATCTGGCATTACAAAATGTGTAAATTATAACTATTTACATAGAGGAATCTCATGTAGATAATGTTGCAGCTTTCCTTTTGTCTAGTGAATTTGGTATGGTTACTGATAGTGGTGGCAAAATTAGCCCAAAACCATTTGATCTGCCCAAACCACCCAAGTTTTAATGGGTTGGGTTGAGTTGGGCTACATTACAAATCGGTTATGTTTGGGCAACTAAACCCATCTATTTCCAATAGCCCAAACCAGCCTATAAGTTTCGCCCAAACTGACCCATCAGTAGCCCAAAAGATTTCTTATACTTTGTCACTTTTTCTTCTTTCTTTTATGACTAAAGCTTGAAAGATCATATTGGGCATGAGATATACTTAGTGGCTAACGTTTATCTTTTTCCAACCTATATTGATGTATGAGAAAACCATTTTAATACCTTTTATAGTTTCTCATCTTTTATTTTTAGTTAGTAGTGCCACTAGAAAATTGTATCAAAAAATTTAATTTAGCATTTAGTTTTTGCTTTATTTTAATATTATTAATAATTTTTTGAATATAGATCTTCTGCTGCAAGCTTTTATGGTGAAAGACATTATATATTTGAGAATATTAAAAACAAGTAGCATAATTACAAACTAGAATATTTCTAAAATTAACTATTTCATCAAAGGAAATTATTAAACTAGATAACAAAGTGACATTATCTTGAAATGCTATCAAGTGGCCTTTGGTATACTCGTGAAAATCCTTGCATCTGGGTTAGCTATACTTATTTGTATTAAAATTTTAACCAAGTTGGGCAAGCCCAAGCTATGACCCAGTGGTTAGCCCATCTTGACCCAGCTCATCTTAGCGCAAGTAATTTTTGGGTTGGGTTGTGCATTGTCCCATTTTGTGATTCAGCCCATCTTAACTCGTCCAACTTCAGCCCAAACCCATTTGCCAACCCTGGTTACAGATTCAAAATTGCGCAATCTTCACATTTTTGATGAAGGTTATATTGGCATCAACCTATAGGATTCCTGCAGAGAGAATGATGCAAAGAGGTTGAATTTTCTTGCTCTTCTAAGCCTACCTATTTTCAGTAACCAAAAACTTCTGGAAGGCCAGTTGTTAAAGTGGTGCATATTGTTTGAAACTTGGTGGATATTAAATTCGTCCCTTAGATCTTCTCCACTTATATGACCAATTTTTTTTTCTGCAGTAAAGTTTGAACCTATGATATGCACATATCCCATATCACACGCTAAACCAAGTACAAGAACGAGGATATTTTATATATTGAGCCCTTTTGTAAACACATTAGCAAGTTGTTTCTCTGATGACACATGAAGCAAAGTCAAGTGTAACGACCTAAGCTGTTGTTTTGAGTTTTATAACTCCATTTTCCTATTTGAGACTTCCTATACGTTCATTTTATGTTTTATGACTTGCAAAGATAGGTGGATTTGGCTTCAAGGGGTTCGAGAATGATTTAGCACACTTAGTTTCTAACTAAAGGTTCTTAAGTTAAGAGAGTTGATCAAAGTTTGTATTTTGGGTAGATGGCTCGGAATTGGGATTTGAATGTTCCAATAGGTTCATATGATAATTTTGGACTTGTACGTATATTCGGTTAGGTCTCGTGTGGCCAGGGTTGATTCAACACTTTAAGTTGGAAGTTGGCAATTTGAAGAACTTAAGAAATGAGAAGTTTGACTCAAGTTTGGCTTTAGAATATTGCATTTCAATTCGTGTTTTAAGCTTTCGAATAGGTTCATAGAGGTTATTTGAATTTGTTGGAATGGTTTGGAGGTGACCGATGTGCTCATGTGGTTCATACACATCTAGTGAAAAGTTGAAATTTAGAAGTTAAGAAAGCATAAGACTATGGTTTGATGCGTGATTCTTGGTTTTAATGTTGTTATTTGCATTTTAAGCCTTTGGATAAGTTTGTATAGTATAAACGAACTTGTTAGGATGGTTGGACATGGTCCTGATGTAACGACCCAGCTAGTTGTTTTATGTATTTGAGCCATGTTCCCCTATTTGATGTTTACCGTATATGTATTTGTTGTTTTGTGATTTGTTGGGTCGATTAGTTTGGTTTCAGGAAGGTTCTGGACTTACTTAAAACATTTAATGTCATTTATGAAGCTTAAGTTCTAAGAGTTGATTAAGGTTTGACTTTTGTGTAAACGACATCATAATGATGTTTTGACGATTCCAATATATTCATAGTTTGGACTTAAGCATATATCTGATTTTGGGTTCAAGGGTTCCTAAGTTGATTTGGCTCTATTCGCGAAACTGGAAATTTGAAGGTTTGGAAGGTTCATAGGTTTGACCGAAAGTTGACTTTGGTGTTATCAGGCTCGGATGGTTGTTCCGAGAGTTGGAATAGGTTCCTTATGTCATTCAGAACTTGTCTGCAAAATTTGAGGTCATTCCGAGTTAGTTAAACATGTTTCGGTATGCGTGTAGAAGTTGGAAGTTTGATTAGACCCTTAAGCTCGAATTGAAGTGTGATTTATGGTTTTGATATTATTTCATGTGATTTAAAATCCCGAGTAGGTCCGTATTATATTTTGGGACTGGGTGGCATGACGGGATGGGGTCTCGGGGGAGGGGTGAGTTTCAGATGGGCTTCGAACTATTTGAGGTTAAATTTGGTTGTCTTGATCTAGTGTTTCTGCACTTACGTGGTTTGGTCCGCTGGTGGAGGGCGCAATGTGTGGACGGGTGAGCTCAGAAGCATATTTGGGCCTGGGGCAGTGAGGTCTGCAGATGTGAAGGTTTGTGTGCATCTGCGGGTCTGTAGATGCGGATCCTTTGTCCGTAGAAGCGAAGGCTGGCAGCAAGCTTGGGGGCTATTCGCCAAAGCGGAGTTTTGGTCGCACCTGCAGAATCCCAGAAGCAGAATGGGACTCTGCATGTGAGAGGTGGGGACCTAAGTGACCTTGCAGAAGTAAGGCGGGGACCGCATAAGCGAAAATTTGGCGCGCAAATGCGAGAATCGCTGGGCAGGTCATATAGTTTTGAGGGCTTGAGTATTTTATCATATTTTGAGATTGGTAGCTCGGAATTTGGCGATTTTTGAAGAAATTTTCACCACTTGGATTGGGTAAGTGTTCATGAATTGGATTTGATTCTTGTTTCATGATTCCATCTTTGATTTTGGCTATAAGTTGATGAAATCTAAGAGTGAAAATTGGGGTTTTTGACAAAACTTTTCTAAAGTAAAAAATGGACATTTGGACTCCAATTTGGAGTCGATATTTGATGAAACTTATATATTTGGATTCATATTAGAATGTGTATTCGGGATTTATGACTTTTGTCATATTCTGGGGGTCAGCCCGTGTTAAATTTTTGGTTGACTTTATGTAATTGATTTAAGATTCAAAATTTATTATATGGGTTCGATTTCAGTTGCCTTGTTTGACGTTATTGAGTTGTATTTGACTAGATTCGGCTCGTTCGGAGGTTGAATCGAGAGGAAAGGCTATTTTGGGAGATTAGAGGTTACTGGGTGGAGGTAAGTCTCTCGGATAACCTTTTTAAGAGGGAAACCCCAACGAATTGACTTGTTTTTAATGTGTCTAAGGTATTGGGGGTAGTGTATATCTGTGGTGGCTAGCGTATACGTTACCAAGTTTATATCATGACCGGAGGTAGAAATGAGGAGATCTTATGCTTTGTTTGACTATGTGCTTGTTTGATTCATGATTTATTTGGCTTATGTGACTACGTCCGCTCTCTAACTCATATTAGAAGTTATGAATATGCTTATGATCAATTGTGAAGGAATGGGAACTCACTCTTGAAATGTTAAATTTCTTAACTGCCCGTAGTCACATAGAGATTTCATGAGCACATATTCGTACAATATTTATTTAGTCCTTATGCATCTTCTACCTACAATTCTTGAGCATATATATACATTTTCAATAATGGATATGTGATTTGGACTGAGAATTTTGGCACAAAGGATGAGCATGCGGGTGAGACACAAATATGGACCATGGACATAAGGATCGGATATTGATTTATGAGGCCCCCTTGCGCTTGGATTTGGATTCATCCCTCCGAAGCCAGGTGATAACCCAAGTTACTTTGGGCCCTATGATTGTGGTTGGTACATGGATTTTGTACTGATTGAGCATGCATTCTTACTAATGACTCATTTTGGAGTATTGTTTTCATTGTAACTATTACTTGCCATCAATATATATTAATTTGAAGTTTCGGCTCCTTTATTTGAGTAGTTTGTCTTTTATTATTATACTTGAGCACTGATAGGGTATTCTGTGCTAGAAAAGCATGCATATCCTTTGATATTTGTGATTCTCTTCATTCATGATATTCATTATTGTTCAGTAGCAAATTTTTGTTACTACACTTGTTTGGTAAGTAATCGGAAGCATCTAGCCTCGCCACTACTTATTCGAGGTTACACTTGATACTTATTGGGTACCGATTGTGATGTATTCTTACTAGGATTTTGTACATCGTTTTGTGTAAATACTTATGTTGGTCCTAGCAGAGCTTCCTAAGAGGTTGGTGGGGCACGGGTTCGCGCTACTCAAACTTCTGGTAATGCACTGAATGAAGGGGTACAGACTCCCTCCACTCACACTCCTAAGTAGGTTACGATTGGTTATAAGACGCCAAGGTGGTACAGGTTGCGGGAGATCTTCCCGTAGTTTCTATTAGGTTGGTAGTCGAGGCAGTTATATCTAAGGAGGAGAAGAAGAGGTTTGATCAGTTTAGAAAGATGGGTCCTCGATGTTATGATGGTAACCCTTTGGAAGATGCACATGATCTCTTAGATGGTTGTCAGGAGATTTTGCGGAATCTTGATTTGATGGAGGCAGAGACTGGTACTACATTTCTTCTGGATGACATAGTCTGCAGGATTGAGAGCATAGGGAGGTAGAAATTTGTATTACATTTCTTCAGGTTGTGGACATAGGGCACATTATTGAGCGCATTCAGAGTCAGAGCAAGAAGACCATGGCGGTGAAGGCCAGGAAGCCTCGATATTCTGGCAGTTTCAGTGGTACCTCGTCAGGAGGTAGGGATTAATCTAGGAGAGGCCATATTAGTAGGACATATCCTCCATCTTATCATCTCGCTCGTGGTGCTCCAAATCAGTCTTCATTCAGTGCATTACCAACACATATCTCCTATCGTGCTCCTTCAGCCTATGGTTCTTCCAGTGGTTACTCGGGTTATCAGAGACAACCTCAGATTTAGTAGCCATTCTCAGCTCGAGGTTATTTTTAGTGTAGAGAGGTGGGGCATATCAAGAGGGATTGCCCCAGACATGGCAGAGGCTCAACACAATAGGGTTCTCAGGACGTGACTCCAATTCCAACTGCTACACCACCAGCCCCACCAGCTAGAGGGGGAGCTCATGTATTCAGCGGATGCCCCAGATGCGGGGTTCACCCGAGTGGAGGTCAAGCCCATTATTATTCATTTCCAAGTAGACCCGAGGTGGAGGCCTCTGATGCAGTTATCATATGTATTGTTTCGATTTATCGCAAAGATGCATCAGTTCTATTTTATCCTGGTTTTACATATTCCTATGTGTCATCGTATTTGGATTTGCCCCATACATCTGTTGATATCCATGTTCATGTATCTATACCTGTTAGTGACTCTATTGTGGTGGATCATATCTATCGGCCTTGTATGGTTACCATAGGGTTTTTGAGACAAATGTTGATCTCTTATTGTTTAGTATGGTGGATTTTGATATTATCTTGGGTACGGATTGGTTATCTCCACATCATGCTATTCTTGATTGTCACGCTAAGACCATGATGTTGGCGATGCAGGAGTTGCCAAGGTTGAAATGGAAATATTCTCTAGGGTACAATTTTTGTAGGGTGGTTGCATTTCTAAAGGCTTAGTGTTTTGCGTACATAGCCTTTGTGAGGGATGTTAGTGCTGATACTCCTACCCTTGAGTCAGTTTTAGTAGTAAGGGAGTTCCTAAATGTGATTTCAGCAGACCTACCAGGCATGCCACCTGATAGGGATATTAATTTTGGTATTGAATTGTGTTGAATCAAGTCACTGCATGGTTTTGAAAATTGACAAATGCCAACCCAGTTGAACCAGACCCATCAGAGCAAACATAGTCAAACAAACCCATTGGCACGAGAAGTGTCCATGCACAGGAGATAAACATTATCTGTGAACTAAGAGGTCATCTCCTAAGGGAAAAGGTTGCAAATTGATAAGAAGATGGAGTTCGATTTCAGGTAGGACAGAATCAAGATCAAGAAAGTTGAGATAAACACAAACTCTTCTACCAAGGAAGAGTTGCATTAGAACTGAACAACAACATCTCAACTACTGATTCTATAAAATGTTAAAGCATTACTGCTGAAGAATTTACGCACAAACACAGAAGTTAAACAAGAACTGAAAGCAAAATTATCAAAGCAATTTTGCAAGTAGAATCCTTGTGCGACATAAAAGCTACTTGAACTAGCTAGAAGAACCAGTTCCATCTATTGTCTTTTGAGTCTAGTTGGTTGTAGTAGGTGATTGCATATTGTATCTTTCAGCTTTATCTAGAAGCAATTGTAATAGGTACACACTGTTCAAGTTAGAGTTAACTTGAAGTTTGTCGCAATTAGCTAGAGG
>ML263101.1:69935-89034 GCA_005239495.1 Nicotiana undulata
CCCCCCTCTTGTGTGGTATTGACGTATAAAACATCAATTGGTATCAGAGCGGGTTATCCTTGAAAAGGCTAACACCTTGGAAAAGATCAAAATGAGTGCACCACCTGGAAACTAGGAGGGTCAATCAACTGCAAGGCCACCACACTTTAATGGCTAGTATTACTCTTGGTGGAAGAACAGGATGAAGGATCACTTGATTGGAGAAGACTATGAACTCTGGGACATAGTCATTGATGGTCCTCTAGCCACCATGAAGAAGACTGCTGAAGGAGTAGATGTACCAAAAACTAGAGCTGACTGCAGTGCTGAGGATCTGAAGAAATGGGAGAAAAATGCTAAGGCCAAAAAGTGGCTGGTTCGTGGCCTAGGTCCAGACGAGTATAGTAGGATTCAAAGTTACACCACTACCAAAGAAATTTGGGATACCTTACAAATAGCCCGCGAAGGAACACCTCAAGTGAAAGATCAAGAGGTACTCTACTATACTCTTAGTATGAAAACTTCACTATGAAAGAAGGAGAGGCAATCCAAGAGATGTACACAAGGTTCACAACTCTGACAGATGAACTTAAGTCTCTTGGTAAAGTCATTCTTGAAGAGGACAGGGTAGAGAAGATCCTGACATGGGTCTTACCAATTTCCTGGGAAAGTAAAATCACTGGTATCCAGGAATCCAAAAATACGGCAACCCTCAGATTGGACGAGCTAATTGGAAATCTTACTGCCTATGAACTTAGAAGGCAGACACTGAAAATAGATGCTCCAAAGAAGGAAAGGAGTCTAGCACTGAGAATCACTAAGGGAGCTGATCTGGAGGAGGACGAGATGGCCATGATTACCAAAGAAATCAGAAACTTTCTCATAAGGAAGAAGAGCATCTCAAGAGGTGGAAACTACAACAAAGCAAAAGCTCCAGAAAGGCCAACCAACGAGGGATGCTACAAGTGTGAAAAGACTGACCACCATATAAAGAACTATCCTCAGTGGGAATTGGAATGGAAAAAAGGAGAGATTTGAAAGAAGGAACAGGAAGAAGGAACTGGTCCAACCCAAGAAAACCACAACAAAAGTTATGGTTGCTGCTAGGGGGGAAAGCTCAGATGGAGAATCAGAAGATGGTGAGAATGAAGAACAGGCGCTCATGGCAATTGACGAATCTGATGAGGAATCATATGAAGAACCAGAGGTAAGTATATCCCATCTCAAAAACAAAATAAAATTCCTATCTAAAGAAAAACTCTCTGAGTTGCTACTTGATTTCATGCATTATCCTGAAGAAACAACCAAAGAGAAAGAACAACTTTCTAAAGAGTGTGCAATGCTAAAAACAAAATGCATGAACCGGAAATCAGAGTAAGTGAATCTGAAAAGAAAAACATTGTCTTGATGAACCAGGTTCATCCACTTGAAACTAAGATTCTAGAGCTAAAATCTGAAAATTTAAAATTAAAGCTAGGAACTAGTAAAAAGATTGTTGATCATTCTCATATCATGTTAGAAGAAAATGTGGGAAAACTAAAGGATAAGATGTATACTAAGGATGAACAGATAAGGACACTTAAAGAAGAACTTGGTAAAGTCAAACATGAACTAGATCGAACTTGCAAATGGAATAAATCCTCTGATTCCTTGACATGGCTTCAAGAAAATCATAGTAGCAACCGGATAGGACTTGGCTTTGGGAGTCAATTGCCCAAGTGGGATCCCAAAATCAAGTATCTCACTCTCCCTGAGAATAAAATTTGCACCCACTGTGGTAAGACCGGTCATTATAAAATTGAGTGTACTGCAAAAGAGCAGTCCAGTCGAAGAAATGAGAGCTTTGTTAAAAGAAAAAACTGGTTACCAAATTGGGCCAGAAAAAGCTTAATTCATCCTTTCTCTCATAGAAAAGGACCCAAACTAGTTTGGGTTCTTAAAACTAACCCCTGATTTCTTTTTGTAGGTTCAAGTGAGAGGAAGCAGCCAAATTTGGTACTTGGATAGTGGCTGCTCAAAACATATGACAGGGAACAAGGAACAGTTCCTTTCACTTGAAAACCTCAAAGGAGGAAATGTCTCCTTTGGAAATGGAAAGAAAGGTGAAATTATAGGGGTTGGTAAGGTAGGTAAGGATGACACACGTTCCATTGAACATGTGTACTTGATAGATGGCTTGAAATATAGCCTGATCAGTGTGTCACAATTGTGTGACAGAGGTAACCTGGTTGCTTTCACTTCCACAAAATGTTTTGTGATTAACCTGCTTACTGACAAGATTGTTTTGCAGGGAAAAAGAATGAATAACATCTATGTCATAGACTTGTCCACACTGTCTGAAAATGAACTCACTTGCTTAAGTGTGTTGGACAGTGATCCCCTCCTTTGGCACAAAAGACTTGGTCACGCGAGTCTAAATCAGCTTAACAAATTAGTCTCTAAGGACTTAGTGGTAGGGCTTCCTAACATTAAGTTCAAGGAAGACAAAGTTTGTGAGGCATGTGCAAGGGGGAAGCAGGTAAGATCCTCATTCAAAAGCAAGAAAATGGTCAGTACCACCAGGACGTTGGAACTGGTTCATATGGACTTATGTGGTCCTATGAGAACTCTGAGCATGGTAAGAAATATGAAATGGTACTAGTTGATGATTACTCAAGGTTCACTTGGACCTTGTTTCTGACATCTAAAGATGAAGCATTTGATATGTTCAATTCATTTGTTAGAAATACTAAAAAACAGTTAGGAAATCAACTATCATCAATAAGATCTGATCATGGTACTGAATTTGAGAATGCAAAGTTTGCTGAATTCTGTGACGAACATGGTATAAATCACAACTTTTCTTCCCCAAGAACCCCACAGCAAAATGGGGTTGTTGAAAGAAAGAACAGAACTCTTAGGTTTACATTTTCCTCTATGCGTACTAGAATCCATGTTTAGGACCAATACATGCCCAACATATCATGCATTAGATACCATGCTTTAGGTTTTTATGTATATTGTTTTCAGCATCTCATTTGATACGCTTACTATCATTTAGAAATCTTGTCCCTAGGATAAATGATAACATTAATGTAAAATGTTGTTCGTGCATATCATGTCTAATAAAGTTGTAACTTTCCATACATTTAGAGATCCTGCATTACAAGATTCTGCAATCATATTGTGCATTTAGAATTCCTGCTCTAGGAATCTTGCATGTAAATCATTTTGTACTTTATATGTGCACGTTAGACACCATGTTTTAGGATCCTGATCGTACTCACTCAATCACACATAGCTAAATTATCAATGCATGAAAAAGATATAGAACAGTCTCACCCGGTTCTTTTAGCAAACTGTTAACAATTCTATATCCTTCAACACCTAGAACAGAATGTATAGGTAATATAATCTATAACAATTTTTCTCTAATAATCCTGGTAATAATCGCGCATTATCCCACACCCAGGCAAGCCTTAGGTAATTAATCCTTATAAAATTAAATTGCCTCTCTTTGTGTTTGCTTCTTAATGTTTAACAAGTTTAAATCAGTAGGCAAACTGATTAGGGCTCTGTTTCTGAAAAAAAGAAACTAAGTATGCATACCTCTTATGTCCTGATACTCACCAAGACATCATGTCTTAGGACCCTGTTTAATAATATTGCCTTTATTTGTGTTTGAGTCGTGCTGTTTACATGCATTATCTGCGGAGGTAAATTTGAGCCTCTTATTTGCTCCTTCCTGCTTTATTTGTTGCAGTCATATGTGTTATTGTTTGTCGCCTTAGTATTTTCTCTTTTAAACCATAGGGGGTCTGTCTAGAATTGCCTATAGGTAGAGGTCCTAAATTCCTACGGGACCATTAAGAAGGGACGGGTAACATCACGCAATAGAGGCCGTTAATTAAAGTTCACTTAAATAACCACTAGGGGGGGGGGGGGGAAGGGGGAAAAGGATTATATTAGCCGGGNTGGGAACCACAGTTGTGGACTCTGAGGGGTGCCTAACACCTTTCCCTTGGAGTAATTTTAATCTCTTACCCTATCTCTAGTTATCCAAATCTATGTTTGTAAATGACCCTTAGTAGGTGCCCTAACGCACCTTAATCCGTTAGGTGGCGACCCTCCGATTCCTTGCATACCCCTTTCCCAAAAGGAAACGATTTGTCCCTATAATGTCAATAACCCTGACCAATCCGAAAGGAGAAGTTAAAAAAGGGGGCGCGACAGCATGGCGACTCTGCTGGGAACTTTAAGCTTTTACCATTCTCAAACAACTTTGCAAATTTAGACCTATATGTGAACTTAATTGTTTATTTCCTTCAAGTATTTGACCTTTCTCAAAAGCAAAACTAACATGTTTCCTTGTTTTCCTTTGTAATCTCTTTCAATTACAACTGTCGTATTTACTGCTTTCACAACGTGCAAATACATGACTATATGCCGTTACTGCTTACTTATTGCATAATCATGCTCAACATCATACTCCACTTGTGCTAATACAAATCCTATAGCAACACTTGATGAGTGGTTGCGCTCTTCCTATTTTATATCACCCCCAAAATTCGGAAAGGCTTATTTGCAGTAAAACTAGTCGATCAGCGGTGCAGTCGACGGTTTCGTGCCTTCCCCCTTGAATTATCCGCTCAAGGGTACCAATCTGAAACCCCATAGAAACCTTATTCTGTTATATTGTACATGCGTCATTGTCAAACCTAGATGGTTTTGTGTGTTGTCCGCACAATAACCCTTTAAGATAGCCTTGTCCAAAGTCCACCGGGATTTCATAATCCCAATAGACATCATCACGTTCTTTGCATTTATTTGGAGAACTAAATGCTTGTATGCTGATCATAAATGCATAAGTAGAAGAATTCGGTGAGGGTAAGGGCCTAACTATGTTTGTCTTGCAGAAATATGTGGCACGAAGTCCCTAGATTTGGCATGGTCAAAAATATCCACCCAAAGCTCCTAAACTGGTGGGAAGATCTTCACTCTAGTGATAAGAAACTCGTTAAGAAATACTTGGGTAACTTACCGTCTCTCCTAGACATCCAACCCAACAACATGTTAATCGAGGCTGCCACATTATTCTGGGATAACGAAAGAGTCGTCTTCTGCTTTGGGGACATTGAGATGAAACCGTTGCTAGAGGAAATTGGAGGACTAATTGGGTTAGAATGTTTGAAGCAGTCATACATACCATTCGAGTACTTATATGAAAGGTACTGTCACAGCAAATCATACCGTACCTACCATGATGAATTTGCCATTACATCCTTGGGACATATTCGCCGTAGGGTATTTGTCTTGATTATTTTCTTCTTGGGATTGATCGTGTTTCCAACAAAGAAGGAAAGGATTCACACTAGGTTAGCCATGGTAACCAAGACCTTGATGGAAGGAATTGATGGGCAAGCCTTTAGCATCATCCCTATGATCGTCTCGGACATTTATCGAGCCTTAGAACGCTGTCAAAGAGGAGCTAAGAACTTAGAAGGTTGCAGTCTGTTACTAGAACTATGGCTCTTAGAACATCTCCAAAAGGGTCAGTACCAGCAAGAATTTTCGCGAAGGACGTGGAACGATCACATTGCCTTCCATCACCCTAAGCGGATGGCATACATTCCCGATAGGTTTGCTCAACCAGAGACTGCCAAGGAATGGGTTGAGTTCTTTGATAATCTAACTGAGGAACATATACAATGGATGTTCAAGTTGTTTCCAACAGACGAATTCATCGTCAGGTCCAGGGATGCACCACACCTGGTGCGAATCGGGCCGAGAGGAATATATCCTTACATTCCTCTCCGGGTTATGAGACAAGTAGGCAAAAAGCAAATTATCCCAAGGGTCGACAAAATGAGCCATTTCAGAGCTGACTTCCAGGATGACGACATACCCTACAAGTGCCAAGCCCAACATATGTGGCACTGCAAGATCATAATGGAAAAGAACACAATTGAACCAGACAGGTATCACGCAGGCTGCGCACCTTTCTACTCGGGATGGTTAAAAGATGACCTGGATGGGTTAATTAGGCCAGGGATCGGTCGAGGTCACAAAATAATAGATGAGAGTGTCGAGGCTCAGGTCAAGTACAATCGGCTGCGCAAGAGGATTCATGAGTGCGAAAGTGAGCACCGTGAGATACATGAAACCAACAAGAGATTGATTGAAGAATGGAAAGACATGGCCGTCCGTTCCAACAAGAAGCTGGAATACTTGGAGCGAAGCATAGTCGAGTTGGAAGGTAAGATCATCAAGAGGGTTGAAGACTGTCAGAAAGCTGAGGGGAATGAAGGTGGAAATTTGGCCAGAGCATACCTACTGCTAGGACTGCGCGAGCTGGGAAACCTGTTCGATGGGATCAAGGATGCCTAATCTGGGGAAGGTCCATCTGGGACCAAGTAGAATAGGATTTTCTTTTTCGCTTTATCAATGTAATAAGGACAATGGCCATTAGTGACTTTATTATTATTTTAGTGTCATTTTGGATTCGTCTATTTTCACATTAATGAAATGATACATTATGGCATTTAAGTTATCCAAATCAATTTGTCGCTAGGCCTACCTCGAGCACAACGAGGCTCCCAAATTAGGATGTGTTTTATATTCCAGCACTATGTGTTTAAATGCTGCAATACTTTTTCATAATCCTCACTGACTTGGCTACCTTTCGTTTTTGTTTTTGTATTATTTCATTTTATTATTCCTCTCCCCAAAGGTTGGTTCGTGCACTGTGGCATCATCATCATACTACACAAGATCCAAGGGCCCTCCACCCTCTCCTCCTCATAGTCCTCCCAAAGTCAAAAGCAAAGGCAAAGGGAAAATGGAAGATTCGAGCAATATCAGGAAAGAGAATACAGTTGAACGAACAGAGGCTGATGACAGTCAGGGTATTCAGGTTCAGAATGAGGCTATGTCGCGACTCGAGCAGAGGTTGTTGAAGCTCCAAGGAGAACTGGAGCAGGTCCGGAATTTGGCAAACTTATCCTTCACACTTAGTGTTCCATATGTCAACCATCCTAACACCCAAAATCCCATACCTCTTCAAAATACCCCAAACAAATAGAATCATCCCACAACCCATCACCACACCACTCCACCAAAGAATCAAACTCTTCCTCCACAATACAATGTTTGCCACACTCCAAGAAGTACTCCATTACTCATCCTCGAGCCACAAAACTCCACAAATGACCACCTTTACACCCAGGCGCCAGTCCATCACAACAACCCCATCTACGTGGAGACTCTGCCGCACTTCACCCAACCCATTTCATACACAGCTGAATCTAGTGAAAAGGATTTGCTTATCAAGAATTTGGCTGAAGAAATTAAGAAGCTGACTAGCCAAGTGCAAGGTGTTGAGGGAAGCAAGGGAGTTGAATGGCTGAACTACAAAGATCTCTGCATACAGCCTGATGTCGAACTGCCTGAGGGGTACACACCTCTTAAGTTCGAGATGTTCGACGGTACAGGTGATCCGAGGGTCCATCTGAGGACCTACTGTGATAAATTGGTAGGAGTGGGAAAAGACGAGAATATTCGCATGAAGTTGTTTATGAGGAGCCCCACAGGGGATGCTCTGTCTTGGTATATCAGCCAAGACCCCAAGAAGTGGTCCAACTGGGTGAACATGGCGTCAGACTTCATGGACCGGTTCAGGTTCAATACAGAGAATGCGCCAGATGTGTTCTATATTCAGAATCTTAAGAAGAAGCCCATAGAAACTTTTCGCGAGTATGCTACTCGCTGGAGATCTGAAGCAACTAAGGTCAGGTCTGCTCTAGAAGAAGAACAGATGAACAAAATTGTCCGAGCACAAGACCCACAATATTATGAGCAGCGAATGGTAATTGAAAACCACAAATTCTCTAACATTATCAAGTTGGGTGAGAGAATTGAGGAAGGGATTAAAAGCGGAATGGTTACAAATTTTGAAGCATTGTAAGCTACGAACAAGGCCTTGCAATCTGGAGGTGTGTCGTAGAAAAGAGATGTGGGAGCTGTAATGGTTGCACAGAGGATTAAATCCCCACTGAAATATCAAACCTTCCAAACACCCCCACTCACATACCAACCAGCGCCAACATACCAAGCACCCTTTCCTACATACCAGTCAGCACCTCCACCAACATATCAGTCATCTCCCCCACCTACTTATCAGCCACAATCTCCCAGATATTCCCAACCAGCTCCTGTTTAGCATACCTACAACTCTCAACCATCCCACTACCAGTCACCCCCTGTTCGCCAAAATTTCCCGAGACCTCGACCCAACTTTGATCGTAGGCCTCCTAAACAATACACCGCCATCGCTGAGCCTATTGACCAGCTATATGAAAGACTGAAAGTTGCTGGTTACGCCACTCCTATCCCTACTGTGACCTATGAGAACCCCTCTCAATGGGTTAATCCAAATAAGACTTGTGCATACTATTTCGGCATGAAGGGACACACAATTGATGGATGCCGCTCACTGAAAGATAAGATACAATATCTGATTGATAATAAGGTCATTCTAGCAAAGGAATCTACTCCTAATGTCTACAAAAATCCGCTCCCAGACTACAAGGGTGGAGGCATTAACATGATTGAGATAGAAGAAGATTGGGACCCAGAGGGGTCAATCGGGTTGATCATAGAAGGTGATGACCCAAAGAAGCCACCAGTCACTCTTAATCCTATCATAGTACGGATTCGGCCATCCGGAGATGTTGAGGTAACAACGTCAGTTCCTTTTGAGTTTGAAGCGGCACCACCTGCAGATGCACCTGTGCCATTTGAGGTTGAAGTTATGCCACCTGCTAAGGCACCAGTCCCGTTCGAAGTGAAAATAGTTGCACCAATCACAGTGGCGGTGTCAACTACGCCACCCTTTTACACCAACGTTGTACTATGAGATTATGTAGTTGAAGCAAGAAGGAAAGGAAAAGTCAAGATAGAAGAAGCTACTGCTGCACAGGGAATAACAAGGACTGGCAGGGTCTATACACCTTAACACTTGATAGAGTCCAGCAAACAAGCTTCCAACAGGCCACCCATCATTGAGACAGGCCCAGACGATCTATGGAGGGAGGTAATTCACTATTGGAGTTTGCTAGAGATTTTGATTTGGTTATAGCTAACTCGAGTTTCCCGAAGAGGGAGGAGCACCCGGTCACTTTCCGAAATTCAATAGGCAAGACTCAGATTGATTATCTTCTCTGAAGGAAATGCGATAAAGGTATGTGCACTGACTGCAAAGTCATCCCGAGTGAGAACCTCACGACTCTGCATAGGCTCCCAGTTATGGACTTGGAGATCAAGAGGAGTAAGAGGAAGAGGGCGGGGTGCAGGCAACCTAAGATCAAGTGGGGTAACCTAACCAAGGACAAAGCTCAGGAGTTAGGGGAGAAGTTGTTGGCTATGAGGGCTTGGATGAGTATGGGGACGCGTCTAATATGTGGTCCATGAATGCGGATTGCATTAGGGTAGCTTCTAGAGAGGTCTTAGGGGTTGCGAAGGGTTCTCCTGGGGGTCATGAATGGGACTGGTGGTGGAATGGAGAGGTTCAAGGTAAAGTGGAAGCTAAGAAAGCTGCTTATTTGAAGCTAGTAGAGAGTACAAACTAGGAGGAAAAGAGTACTTATCGGGAGTGTTACATAAAGACGAAAAAAGAGGCAAAGTTAGCAGTTAGGACGGCTAAGAACGCAACATTTGCTCGTTTGTACGAGGAGCTCAAGGGAAAAGGTGGGGACAAGAGGTTGTACCGGTTGGCCAAGGTGAGGGAGAGGAAAGCCCGTGACTTAGACCAAGTCAAGTGCATCAAGGACGAGGATGGTAAAGTGTTGATGGACGAGGCACTTATTAGGAGAAGATGGAAGATATACTTCCATAAACTGCTGAATGAGGAGGGGGATAGACGCATTGTGCTGGGTGAGTTGGAGCACTCCGAGAGTTGGCGGGATTTTGGGTACTGTAGGCGGATAACGGTAGAGGAGGTAGAAGGAGCGATGCATAAGATGTGCAGGGGCAGAGCAACGGGGCCAGACGAAATCCCGATGGAATTCTGGAAGAGCGCGGGGCAGAAAGGTTTGGAGTGGCTCACTAGGCTGTTTAAAGTTATTTTTAAGGCAAAGAAGATGCCCGAAGAATGGAGGTGGAGTATGATGGTTCCGCTTTACAAGAACAAGGGTGATATCCAAAATTGCAACAATTATAGGGGTATCAAGTTATTGAGTCACACTATGAAGGTTTGGGAGAGAGTGGTGGAGGAGAGAGTGAGGAGGTACGTGTCTATTTCCAATAATCAGTTTGGATTTATGTCGGGGCGTTCGACTACGGAAACGATTCATCTGGTAAGGAGATTAGTGGAGCAGTACAAGGAAAGGAAAAAGGATTTGCATATGGTGTTTATTGACCTTGAGAAGGCATACGATAAAGTTCCGAGAGAGGTCCTGTGGAGGTGTTTGGAGGTTAGCGGCATTCCGGTAGCGTACATTAGGGTGATTAAGGATATGTATGATGATGCTAAGACTCGGGTGAGGACTGTGGGTAGTGACTCGGACCATTTCCCTGTGGTGATGGGGTTACACCAGGGATCGGCTCTTAACCCATTTTTGTTTGCCTTGGCAATGGATGTACTGTCGCGTCACATCCAAGGGGAGGTGCCTTGGTGCATGCTATTTGTCGATGATATAGTGTTGATTGACGAGACGCGTTGCGGAGTTAACGCGAGGTTAGAGGGTTGGAGACAAACCTTGGAGTCTTAAGGTTTCAAACTGAGTAGAACCAAGACAGAATACTTGGAGTGCAAATTCAGTGAGACCTATGATGCAAACCTAGAGGTTAAGCTTGATGATCAAGTTATCCCCAAGAGAGCGAGTTTTAAGTATCTCGGGTCTATTATCCAGGGTAACGGGGAGATTGACGAAGATGTCACACATCGCATCAGAGCGGGGTGGATGAAGCGGAGGTTCGCTTCCGGTGTTCTATGTGATAGGAATATGCCGTTAAGACTTAAGGGTAAGTTTTATCGAGTGATGGTTCGACTCGCTATGCTGTATGGGGTTGAGTGTTGGTCAGTCAAGAACTACCACGTGCAGAAGATGATAGTATCAGAGATGAGGACGTTGAGATGGATGTGTAGGTGTACTAGGCGAGATAGGATTAAGAATGAAGCTATTCGGGACAGAGTGGGAGTAGGCTCCGTGGAGGACAAGATGCGGGAGTCGCGACTGAGATGGTTCGGAGGCCAGGGAGAGTTTGAGAAGGGGTCGAGGTAGGCCTAAGAAGTACTGGGGAGAAGTGATTGGACAGGACTTGGCGCTGCTTCAGCTGACTGAGTACATGACACTTGATAGGAGGGTGTGGAGGTCGAGGATTAAGGTAGAAGGTTAGTAGGTAGTTTATAGTGGTCACTGATAGGCTTAGTAGCATGCATTTCTCTTCATATTCTTAGATTTTTATTACGGTATGTGGATTTGTTTGCCTTAGGTATTGTATTTCCTGTTGCTATTATTGGATTTTTTTTCTTTTCTTTTCTTTTCTTTTCTTTTTCTTTTTTTCTTTTTCTTTTGGCCCTTCCTGAGCCGAGGGTCTATTGGAAATAGCCTCTTTACCTGTATTAGGTAGGTGTAAGGTCTGCGTACAGACTACCCTCCCCAGACCCCATATGTTGGGATTAAACTGGGTTGTACTTTATCTATACAACATTACTTTTTCCTATCTTGATGAAGCAATGATTGTGACATGCAACGAGACAACCCAACAAAAGGACAGTGATTTAGAAGAAGAGGATGATAGCATACCTGATGAAATTGTCAAGGAAGTTGAGAATTTTGAGAACAGACCTAAGTCCAAGCTGGACGAGACTGAGGTCGTCAACCTGGGAGATTAAGAAATTGTCAAAGAAACTCGCATCAACATTCATTTGTCACCATCATAGAAAGAGGAATATACACAGTTCTTGAAAGAGTATGAAGATATATTTGCATGGTCGTACGACAACATGACTGGTCTGAGTACATCCATTGTGGCTCACAAATTACCAACCAATCCAATGTGCCCACCGGTAAAGCAAAAGCTCAGAAACTTCAAGCCGGACATGAGTTTGAAAATCAAGGAGGAAGTTACCAAGCAAATCAACGCCAAGGTTCTCAGGGTAGTTAAGTAGCCAACATGGTTAGCCAAGATCGTGCCAGTTCCTAAGAAGGATGGAAAGGTTAGGGTTTGTGTCGACTACCGGGATCTCAACCGGGCCAGTCCGAAATATGATTTCCCTCTTCCAAACATACACATCCTGATTGAAAATTGCGCCAAGCATGAACTTCAGTCGTTCGTAGATTGTTTCGCTGGTTACCACCATATATGGATGGACGAGGAAGATACTGAGAAAATGGCTTTCATTACACCGTGGGGAGTGTACTGCTACAAGATGATGCCATTCAACCTAAAGAATGTTGGGCCACCTATATGAGGGCTATGACCACTATCTTCCACGATATGATACACAAAGAGATCGAGGTGTATGTGGATGATGTCATTATCATCTCCAAGAAAGCCACCGACCACATAGCAGATCTAAGGAAGTTCTTTAAAAGGTTGTGGAAATACAACTTGAAATTAAACCCCGCGAAGCGTGCATTTAGAGTTCCCATTGGAAAATTGCTTGGGTTCATCGTCAGCTACCGAGGGATAGAATGGGATCCATCAAAGGTTAAGGCCATCCAAGAGTTACCACCGCCGAGGAACAAGAAAGATGTGATGAGTTTCCTAGGCCACCTTAACTACATCAGCCGGTTCATAGCTCAATCCACGGTCATATGTGAACCAATCTTCAAGATGCTGAAGAAAGATGCTGCGACCAAATGGACCGAAGATTGTCAAAAGGCCTTTGACAGAATTAAGGAGTACTTATCAACACCGCCAGTCTTGGTACCATCTGATCCAAGTAGACCTTTGCTACTCTACCTCGCAGTATTAGATGGAGTTTTCGGCTGCGTTCTGGGGCAGCACGACGAGACCGGAAGAAAAGAGCAGGCTATTTATTATCTGAGTAAGAAGTTCACTCTATACGAGGCACGGTATTCTCTATTGGAATGTACCTGCTGTGCTCAAACCTAGGTAGCGCAGAAGCTGAGGCATTACTTTTGTGCCTACACCACATATCTCATATCAAGGATGGATCCCTTGAAGTACATCTTTCAGAAGCCCATGCCCACTGGCAAGCTGGCCAAGTGGCAAATCCCGTTGAATGAGTTCGACATTGTCTATATGACTCAGAAAGCAGTCAAAGGACAGGCATCGACAGACCATCTTGCTGAAAACCCTGTGGATGGGGAATACGAACCCTTGAAAACGTATTTTCCCGTTGAAGAAGTGTCATTCATAGGAGAAGATATTGCAGAATCCTATGACGGTTGGAGAATGTTTTTCGATAGAGCAGCGAATTTCAAAGGAGTCGGCATCGGAGTTGTCCTGGTATCGGAAACTGGTCAACATTATCCGGTATCTTCTAAACTCAGATTCCCCTGCACCAACAATATGGCAGAATATGAAGCCTGCATCTTAGGGCTCAACATGGCCATTGATATGAATGTTCAAGAGCTGCTAGTAATTGGTGACTCAGATTTGCTAATACACCAAGTACAAGGAGAATGGGCTACTAAGAATTCCAAGATACTGTCGTATCTGCACCATGTGCAGGAATTGAGAAAGAGGTTCACGAAGACAGAATTTCGGCACGTCCCTAGAATTCAGAACGAGTTCGCCGATGCATTGGCCACTCTATCATCCATGATACAACATCCACATAAGAACTTCATTGACCCTATTCCGGTGAAGATCCATAGCCAGCCAGCCTACTGCGCCCATGTTGAAGAGGAAGCAGACGAAATGCCATGGTTCCATGATATCAAGGAGTATTTGTCAAAGGGAGAATACCCAGAGCTTGAGAATCACACTCAGAAACACACGCTTCGGAGATTATCCAACAACTTCTTTCATAGTGGAGGAATCCTATACAGGAGAACCCCCGATTTGGGACTATTGAGATGTGTGGATGCAAAGGAAGCCTCCAGACTACTGGATGAGATACATGCTGGGACCTGCGGCCCATATATGAATGGTTTTGTTTTGGCCAAGAAGATGCTCAGGGCCAGTTATTTCTGGATGACCATGGAAACGGACTACATCAGTATGTCCGGAAATGCTACCGCTATCAGGTACATGCAGATATGATAAAAGTACCCCCCAAATGAGCTCAACATAACAAGCTCACCTTGGTCGTTGGGTGCTTGGGGAATGGATTGGACCGATCGAGCCTACCGCCTCCCATGGACACAGGTTTATCTTGGTAGCAATTGATTATTTCACTAAATGGGTCGAAGCAGCATCTTACAAAGCAGTGACTAAGAAAGTCGTGGCAGACTTTGTCCGCGCCCGTATTGTTTGTCGGTTCAGAGTTCCAGAATCAATCATCACCGACAACGGTTCCAATCTCGATAGTGATCTAATGAAAGCTATGTGTGAGACCTTCAAAATCAAGCACAAGAATTCTACAGCATATAGACCTCAGATGAATGGAGCTGTAGAAGCCGCCAACAAGAACTTCAAGAAGATACTAAAGAAGATGATAGAAAAGCGCAAGCAGCGGCATGAGAAGTTATCATTTTCCTTACTAGGATACTGCACCACAGTCCGCACATCAACCAGGGCGACCCCTTATTTGTTGGTTTATGGTACAGAAGTTGTCATTCCCGCTGAAGTAGAGATTCCTTCCTTGAGAATCATACAAGAAGCTGAGCTCAGCAATGCAGAATGGGTAAAGAGTCGTTATGATCAACTGGCCCTCATAGATTGGAAAAGAATGAATGCAATATGTCATGGTCAACTTTATCAGAACAGAATGTCCAGAGCCTTCAACAAAAGAGTCAAACCAAGACAGTTCACACCAGGGCAGCTGGTGTTAAAAAAGATCTTTCCACATCAAGATGAAGCCAAAGGGAAATTCTCTCCCAACTGGCAAGGTCCGTATATGGTTCATCGAGTATTGAAAGGAGGAGCACTTATACTTGCAGAAATGAATGGAGAAGTCTGGCCAAAGAAAATCAATTCAGATGCAGTCAAACCCTATTATGTGTAATCCTTTATGCTTTTGTCACTGATGTAAACTGAACTACGCCTGACCTGATTCCCGTTTACGAGGGGATACATAGACAGCCCTATGGGATCGGTCACAATTCAATAAAAATTCATTTTTCCCGGCAATTGGAAACTAGGGCAAAATTTTGAGGAGGACCCTCAAAATTCCGAAGCATGTTCAGCCAATCGGAGCATGCGCAACAGTCAGAGTCTTCAACCCATCTAACTGGGGCAGAATTTCGAGGAGGACCCTCAAAATTCCGTAGCATGAAAGGTTGCAATGTCTTGGAGCGTGTCACGGTCGTCGGTTCATCTAAATTCCTTGAAAATATATCTCATACTATATCTTTACAAAAACATGCATATTTTTAAAATGTAGCTCTATTTAGCGAACGCTACCCCGATGATATGGACAGGATCATCCGACCAAGCACATGAAGCAAGAAGAGCCATCGGGGACACGAACCAACCTTCCCCATTTACAAAACTCACGATTTTTCTTTGGATGCAAGAACAAAGAATAAACACGCAGAGAAGTCATAAATTTCAACACAAGTTGCGAAGACCAGATTTACTGTCCACACAAAGAACGAACCTGTTCAGAGTCACGAAAACCATCGTGCTTGCCGAAATTTCTATCATCACAAACAAACAATGCTCTGCAGTCACAATGCTCACAACGATCACAATACTGCAATCTACTACCAGCTAAGAAATTTTACAGTTATTTATTATTTAATCTTCTGCATGAGGCTAAGCTCTGCCTCCACTTGCATAAGGCTAATCTCTGCCTTCGTTTGCATGAGACTAAGCTCTATATCCATCTCGCATGAGGTTAAGCTCTACCTCCATATACATAAGGCTAACTTTCTGCCTTCCTCTGCATAAGGCTAACTTTTTTCCTTCCTCTGCATGAGGCTAACTTTCTTCCTTCCCTTTCATAATGTCATGACCAAAAACCTATGGGTTGTGATTGCGCCGGACACACTGTCAGGCAAGCCAATCCCTTAATTAGTTGAAATACCTTCCTGTTTAACAATTTCAAAATCGTTGCCTTTATTGCATTTCATAATCAAATAGTAAACTTTTGTAAATTAAACACGACAAGAAGTCTATTTAACTCAATAAAACAAGACTCACACATCCCCAGAACCCGGTGACACAAGTACATGAGAAATTTCTAAGGATTTATACAATTATACAACGCTTGTCCGAAAACAAATTTGGACAAAAGCAATAAATATAAAATGTAAGTACACAGAAGGGAGACTCCGGCAGCTGTGGAACGCATCACTCTTAAGTCATTCATCATTCTGCCGCGGCATACGGCCCGATCCCATCCCGTGATTCTCTTATCACTCTTAAGTCAAGCCAAGTATCACAACGTTCAAAGACAACAATACCAATCACACAAGTATACAAGTCATATTTATGCTATAATAGGGAAAAACAATGAACATGTTGTGTCCTCACTACCCGGACGAAGCAGTAATAGCCACTACGTACGGACTCTCGTCACTCGGTGCGTACGTAGCCCCCAAACAAGATCACATAGCAAACAAGGTTACCTAGAGGGACAATTTCCCTCTTACGAGGTTAGAAAGGAGACTCACCTCGCTCCGAAGATTCATCACCGGCTTCCAAGCCTCTACGACGACTAAAAATGGATGCGCACGCTCCCAAACTATCCAAATAACGATAATTCAATGAAAATATACTCAATAGATCATAACCAATTCAAATTACAAAGTTCCTCAGCCCGGCTCAATGAAATGACCAAAATGCCCTCGGGCCCACGTGCCCGGACCTCGAAATTTCTTGAAGAAAATCTCTACCCGAAGCTTTACTAATTCAATTACACATTTTACTCAATTATTCATGCTCAATTCGTGGCTAAAATCCAAATTTCCAAATTTCTAGGTTTCTTCCAAATTTTCCTCAAATTTTCCCTAATTTTCATGTTCTAATCCATGTAATAATCTTGTATCTAACTTGAAATGAGTAGGAGTAACTTACCTTAACATAGATGACGAAAAACCCCTCTTGAAGCTCTCCAAAAATCGCCCATGGCTTTGAAAAATGAAAGAGAAATGCCAAAATCCCATTTTTAATCAACACTTCCCAGGTATTTACTCAGTGCGATCGTGGAAAATGCCTTGCGATCGCGGAGTACAATTTTCCAGCCCAAATTTGCTCTTTGCGATCGCGGAGAACAAATGTCCAGCCTGCCCGGACAACCTCCAGTATAATAGTCATAACTCTTTGCACAAAACTCCAAATGATGAATGGTTTAATGTTATGAAAACTAGACTTCAAGATATATAACTTTCCGTTGTTGGTCATCTCCCAATTCCTTATATATTTCTAGATATAATCTGGCAAAGTCAGCCCATGCGTAACACAACTTTCTTCTTCATCTTCCCGGACACCCTGTAGTGTAATAGACATATCTCTTTGTACACAAATCCAAATCATGATTGGTTTACATTTATAGAAACTAGCCACAAAGGGATACAACTTTCGATTTATACCATCTCAAAATTCCTTATAGATTGTGATATATGAGCCTCCGAGGTCGAGTCAGTGCAGCAGAACATTTCTTCCATGCGATCGCACAAGCTTGCCTGCGATCGCACAGACCTTTTTCCAGCTCCCTCCAAATCCTTCTCCGCGATCGCACCTTCCTCCTTGCGATCGCACAAGCCTTCCTGGACATTCTCCGCGATAGCACCTCGACATCCGCGATCGCATAGGCCAAAAACCTTGCCCCTCAATTTCCTCTCCGCGATCGCATAGCATTACCAGAAACACCAGAAACAGCAACATCAAATTCACTCCGAAATGCCCCAAAACCACCCCGAAACACACCCGAGGCCCCCGGGACCCCGTCTAAACACACGACTCATTCCCATAACATCCCACGAACTTGCTCGGGGCTTCAAATCACCTCAAACAACGCCGAAATCACGAATCGCACTAAAATTCAACTTTATCAACTTTGAAATTTCTAACTTTCACCTCCGATGCCGAAACCTATCAAATCACGTCCGATTGACCCCAAATTTTGCAGGCAGGTCATATTCGACATTACGAACCTGCTCCAACTTCCGGTATCGCATTCTGACCCTGATATCAAAATTTTCATTTCCGGTCGAATTCTTCAAAAACCTGCAGTTTTTCTATCTTTAGCCAAATGACCTTAAATTGACTTCCGGATATCCGAATTTACTTCCGATCGCGTTCCCAACTCCAGAATCACCATACGGAGCTATTCCCAGACTCGGAATTCCAAACAGACATCAATATAATTGAAATGTACTTCAAGTCAAACTTAGGAAATTTCTTTAAGATACTGACTTTCCACAATATACGCTGAACTGCTCCCGGGTTATCCAAAACCCGTTCCGGACATACGCCCAAGTCCGAAATTATCATACGAACCTGCTGGAACCTTCGGATCCTTCTTCCGAGGTCGTTTACTCAAAATCCCAGCCTTACTCGATTTCTTCAACTTAAGACTTCTGAAATGAGAATTTTCCTTTAAATTCAACTCTGATCTTCCTGAATTTCAATTTCGACCATATGCACAAGTCAATATACCTGAAATGAAGCTGTTCGTGACTCCCAACTGCTGAACGACGCGCTAGATCTCAAAACGACCGGTCAGGTCATTACATTATCCCCCACTTAAACGGATGTTCGTCTTCGAACGTGCCAGGAACTGCCCCAGAATTACCTGGAATCATTGTTTACCACCTCGTGCACCTGCCCGTGCTACCACAACCCGGTTGAGCACATAAGCTTGATCAAATATGAAGATATCCTCCTTTATTCATACAATAAGCTCCGAACTTAGTTCTAACATCTGAAATTCACTGTCAGGCCTGCTTCTAACATTTGAACACCGAATCAACTACCTTGCGAGGCACCAGAACACAAATGCAGGCCCTTGCTGAATCAGCACCATACACCGCCTGATCCATTATCTGACCACAATGACGCT
>ML263102.1:0-11065 GCA_005239495.1 Nicotiana undulata
CCGCAGGGGCGACACATTTACCGCGCCTGCGATCCTTCGCTTAACTCTCAGAGTCCGCGCCTGTGACCCCATCCCCCGCACCTGCGACCTCGCATGTGCGACCTTTCTTCCGCCCTTGCGATGAATTTACGCCCCTGCGACTTCACTCTCGCGCCTGCGATGTCCGCACCTGCGGCCCAATCATCGCAGGTGCGATCACACCAGCAGTAGCAGCTTCANCGATTCAAGCCGATGTTTCCCAAAAATTTCCGAAACACGCATTTGACAAAAAACCCAACCAAAACATCTCCAAATGACCTGAAATTTTGCGGGCAAGTCCAAAATGACCTAACAAAGCTGCAGCAACTCTCGGAATCTCATTCCGACCCTTGGATCCAAATCTCGCCTATCAACCGGAATTCGCCAAAATACTAACTTCGCCAATTCAAGCCTAATTCTACACTGGGCATCCTAAAAATATTCTGAACACACTCCTAAGTCTCAAATCACCTAACGAAGCTATCTGAACCATAAAATCCATATTTCGAGTTCGTTTACCAATAAGTCAACTCAGGGTTGACTTTTCCAACTCTAAAGCTCTTGTTAGAGACTAAGTGTCTCAATCCACTCTATTTTCACTCCGAACCCGAACCAACCAACCCCAATACTCCATGAACAGCCTAACCAAGCTACTACAAGACATAAATAAAGGAATAGATGCGTATACTACGTAACGACGGACCGGGTCGTTACACCCCGGGCCCGCACCTCGGAACCCGACAAAATTTACAAAAACCGAATACCCATTCCAATACCAGTTCAACCATGCAAAATTTATCAAATTTCGATATCACTTGGTCCCTAAAAAATAACGATTTTTCAGTTAAGAAATTTTCTTTCAAAACCAACATTTTCCACAATTCAAAACATAAATTAAATGATGAAAATAAAGATAAAATCATGAAATATATTTAATTCTAGTGGAAGAACACTTACCCAATCAAATTTCGTGAAAAACCCATCAAATATCGCCAAGAACCGAGCTCTAGAAGTCAAAATGTGATAAAAATGGTGAAACCCTCGATTTTAGAATATAATTTGTCTGCCCAGATTTTTGTGCATCGCGATCGCGGGAGAAGAGATGCGATCGCGTAGAAGGGAAAATGGCTACTGTCCAAAATGTGCTACGCGATTGCAGAAGGTCTTATGCGATCGTGTAGTGAAGGAATTACCTGCTGGCCAAAGCCACACTTCGCGATCGCGAAGCAGGGGATGCAATCGCAGAAGAGGAAGGGGAAGGGCCTACGCGAACGCGAGGAGGAACCGGCGAACGCGAAGAGTAACATGTACCAGTGCTCAAGGCCATGCTTGCTATAATGCGATCTCGTGGTTGGATATGCGAACGCGAAGAAGAAAATAGGGCTGGTCAACATTACACTACGCGATCGCGGCTATGCCTATGTGATCGCATAGAAGGAAACACTAGATAGCAAAACAATAGTGAAAAATAAGAGGAATTTGTCCGAAGCCCATCCGAAACACACCCGAGGCCCCCGGGACCCCGTCTAACCACACAAACAATTCATATAACCTAACACGGACTCGCTTGAGATTTCAAATAACATAAAACAATGCAGAAATGACGGATCAAAGCATAAATCAATTTTATGAACTTTCGAATATTCAAATATCTAAACTCGTGCCGAAACCTATCAATCCAACCCGGAATTACGCCAAAATTTGCAGACAAGTCCCAATTGACATCCCGGAGATGTTCCAACTCTCGGATTCTCATTCCGACCCCAATATCCCAAAAAGTCAACTGTGGTCAAACATCTCCATTTTCAAATCTTCAAATTTTCCAACTTTTCGCCGAATTACCTCAAATTACTCCACGGACCTTCAAAACTAATTCCAGACACGCGCTTAAGTCCAAATAACCATACGAATTTGTTGACATTACCCAAAACTCATTCCGCGACCATTTACACAAAAGTCAAACCTCCGGTAAAATCTCACTACTTAAGCTTCAAAATTTAAAATCCCTCTTCCAATTCAACTCCGGATCATTCGGTAACTGAATCCAACCATGCACGCAGGTCGATATACACAATGTGAAACTGTTCAAGACCTTACATCACCGAACGGAACTTAAATTCTCAAAACGACCGATCGGGTCGTTACATAAATGATCATATCTATCAATATATAATGATTGAGATTTGAGATATATATCAAAAGAAAGATCTTGAACTCCAGTTTCTAACACCTCAAACCGTTTATCATTTTGATGTTCCTATAAAAAGTTAAAGGCATTTTACTAAAGATTATCCTTTCAGAAAAATGGGTTGCATTTTAGGCGCCCAGGGAGGCGCTAGGCGCGAATCAAAACGCCAAAGTCAGAAGTAATTCTTTTGGGCGTATTGGGTAGCTTTGGGCGCGGATCGGGACGCCGAAGGTGTGAAATTAAAATAAAAGGGATGGAGATAGAGAAAATAGCCTCATTCTTTAAAGATTAAACCTCCCCTCTCATCCACATGTCATCCAACGGTTCTCAAATTACCTAAGGTGAGTTTTCAATGCGATTACTGTTAGAATACTACTTCCAAACATCAAATCTAACAGTATTCCTTATCAAAATTGCTAGATGTTTAATAAGAACTGATTAACAAAGTCTCTCCACTAACCTAGGGTTTCACGATTCAAGGTAAGTCTCGTAACCTCTTTTCCTAGAAACTTGTAATGACCCGGCCGGTCGTTTCGAGAGTTTTAGCCCCGTTCCCTTTTTTCTTCTTATTTTTGTGCGTCACTATTGTTTCATGACCTATCGGGTTAGTTGGTTCGGGTCAGGAGAGAATTCAAAGTGAATTGAGACACTTAGTCTCTTAATTAAAAGCTTTAGTTGGAAAAGTCGACCAAATGTTTACTTATGTGTAAACGACTTTGGATTTGAATTTTGATCATTCCGTTAGCTCTATTGGGTGATTCTGGACTTAGGAGCGTGTCCGGACTATGATTTGGAGGTCCGTAGTAGAATTAGGCTTGAAATGACGAAAGTTAAAAATTTGGAATGTTTGACCGGAGTGGAATTTTTGATATCGGGGCCGGATTCTGAATCCGGAAATTGGAATAGGTTCGTGGTGTTATTTGTGACTTGTGTGCCAAATTTTAGGTCAAACGGACGTGGTTTGATAGGTTTCGACATCATTCGTATTTGGAAGCTTCAAAGTTCATTAGGCTTGCATCCATGTGCTATTCGTGTTTTTGATGTTGTTTGAGGTAATTTGAGGGTTGGACTAAGTTCGTATGATGTTTTAAGACTTGTTGGTACTGTCACACCCCTTTTTTTCACCTCACTTAACCCCTTTAAAATAAATAAAGTGATTTTTGAAGTTCAGAAAAGGGGTTTCAAATTGAAAGTGACAAAAAATTGTGTTCAAAAGATTTTCAGAATCGCCACCTTACATTTGATGTGTCAGGTCACCATTTTAAAAAATGATTTGTTGTTTTGAAACACGTTTAGACTCTAAAAGTGATTGCACCAGAGATTCAGGTAAGGGGGTTCACTTGACTCGATAAGAAGGTGTTAGGCATTTTCCGAGTCCCGTAACTAGTACGGTAGCGTGCATGATCTGGTTGGCTTTTAAGAATACTACAATTATGGTAAAACACACACAAGAAAAGACTAAACACAAAAGGGGTTCGAGGTCGTGCCCACCTAATAAATAAAAAGAAAGAAAATAACAAAATATGTCTAATTATCCTACTATGCCTCCATGATGTCACCTCGGCCTCCATTTACATTCACTTCGGTGCATTCCCCTGTTAAAAATATTTACGAAGTCTATGGAGCATTCCCCTGAATATCAACTAAAGGGAACAACCTCTCACCTTCAACGAAACTAAAACACGAACGTCCTAAAGGTTTGCCTACCCAAATTTGATCGGCCTAAACATGCCACTAGCGGACAATATAACAAAGTAAATAAATAAAAGAGTACTAAAGAATGCAAACAATTTAATTATTTTTGTCTTTTCCCCACTCCCGCGGACTTAACAAACATTCCAGAACTAAATGTAGTGCCGCAACTTGCTAACACACCCACGATTTGGTGAAATTCAAGTTTTCTTCTCAACAGATCCAATCATATACCAAAATACCAAGAACAATTAACCTTCTTATATCTTCTAAATTCAAGAGTGCAACTAAATAGGTTACTAAAACCATTACAAAAGAACAGAGGATTTCTAAGTATTACTTAATCAATTTTCTATCAAAGATATAATGAAACTAAATCCAACATAAATCCAAGACAATAAAACATCATACATTCAGCAGAAATTCAACACAATAAAACTAAATTGAAAAACCAGAACTGATTTATATAACGAAATTGACGAACACATATGAAACCAACAAACAACTAAGAGAATAGGTCAGCAACATATTTCAATCATAAACACGAAAGTAACATCGCAAATAATATAGAAGAGGAGGAAAGATGGACCTGAAACGCTTTCCAATATATTTGAATCTCCGACGATTACAACTTACTGAGAATTCCAACGATTGAACTCGAAAGACTGCGAGCCAGTAGCAAAACTCGAACGACGCTTCCGGTGAGACAATAGTTGTGCTCTTAAATCTCCTAATCTGTGTTTCTTTTATCCGTGTTTCCCCTCTATATGTGTGTGCGTGTGTTTGGATTTGGGGAATTATATTTTTTGAGAGACTTTGGTTTTTGGGGAAATTATGGACGTCAGCTCTAAGGTGAAGAGAGGTGATTAATTGATTTTCATGAAGCGAGGTCCTCTTTCTTGTTGGTGGTCGTTAATGGAGGTTGGGGGATGGCGGATGGATCTAAGGGTTGGGGGAGTTTAGCTCTTTCTAGGGTTCTTGAAATTAGAAAGATGACGTTTTTATATGGTTGTGAAAAAGAATTTTTGCCATTAGATGGGGATGAAATGAGTGGCTTGGATTAATTGCTCCAAAAGAGTTGATGGGTCAAAAGATCGGGCTCAGGTGGAAGATTCGAATTTGGGTCCAAAAATTGAGCTCCAATACTCTAAAAATTACTGTCCAAAACCTTAACTAATTCTCTTTAATATGAGATAAAAATACTACACAATGCAAAAATCAACTCTAATTAATTAAACTACACTATATTAAAATATGAAACTTTTTTTTTGTATTTTTAGGAGAGTATATTAAAATAAAAGTGAAGATAAATAACTTAAAATTATAGTAGAATTAAAATAATATCATTATAAAAGGACTAATGACCGCAATAACTGAAAATATTTTTTTTGTTTTTGATTTTAAAAATACTAAAACAGACCGAATAAAATAAAAATAAAGATAATATATTAGAATCCTAGAAAAATTAAAATATCTCAAATAAATAAATATATAAAATATGTGAAACTACTAATATAGCTTGAAGACGTGGCGGGTCAAAAAATGCGTGCTTACAACTAACACGAAGTGTTTTTGAGCAAAGAAAACAAGTAAGGGACGTAATTGATTTCTGACCCGACACTTATTCAAAAGAAAAGAGAGATGGATAAAAGATTGTGACAGAGCCCTGGTATATGAGTTGCCTACATATACTTGGCTATAAAGGAATCAGGCCACGTGTAGTTCAGAAGTAAATGAAGTAATGAAGTGTGTGGAGAGGATGAGAGAGTCGGGTGAGATACCGTTCCGTCGAGGTTTCGGTCCGCGGTCCTGTTATTACATCAAATCAAAATCTAAAAGAACTAAGCAAGGCTATCAGCTATGAGTTACAAGATTCCTATCTATAAGTCTGCTTAAGCTTGATATTGAGTCTTGAATGGTTATACATGCAGACTTTTGATTTGAGCCTTGATGCTTGCTAGTTGCAGGTATTGATTCATTCTTCTGAGACTTCTTCGGATCAAGACCGGACATGCAGTGCTCATGACTTCAACCATGTTTTGAACAATTCACATCTTTCATCTGCTTCTTCATTTTGTAACGACCCGGTCCGTCGTTACGTAAAACCTGCATTATAATTGTTGTTATTGACCTGTTATAGATTGGTTATATTGTATTTGATGTATTAGAGTTGATAGGCTTGAAATCGAATGCTTGTAGTGAGAATTCAGTCACTTAGTCCTTAAGAATAGCCTTAAAATGAGAAAAGTCAACTAAGAGTTGACTTATTGGTAAACGACCTCGGAATGCAGATTTTATGATTCGAATAGCTTCGTTAGGTGATTTGAGACCTAGGAGTATTTTCAGAATAATTTTGTGATGTCCGGTGTAGAATTAGGCTTGAATTGGCGAAAGTTAGTTTTTGGCGATTACGGTCGGCAGTGGAAAATAGGCTATCGGGGTTGGAATGGAATTCCGATAGTTGGAACAGGTTTGTAATGTCATTTTGGATGTGTCTGCAAAATTTCATGTCAATCGGGGTTGATTTGGATAGTTTCGGCATCGTTTGTGAATTCTAGAAATATCAAAGTTCTTAGGCTTGAATCCGATGTAAAATTGGTGTTTTGATGTTAGTTTTGGTGGTTTTAGAGTGCAACTAAGTTTGAAGGATGGTATGGGACATGTTGGTAAATTTTGTTGGGGTCCCGAGGGGCTCGGGATTGATTTCGGGTGATTAATGGGCATTTTTGGACTTAGATCAAATGCTGGTTTTTGGTTTTTGTGCACAACAGTTTTGTTCACTGCGATCGCGGGGGAAGGGATGCGATCGCAGTGAGTTAATTTGGGGGCATGTTCATTTGTGCTATGCGATCGCGTACAACGGGCTGCGATCGCGGAGAAGGGGGAGAGGACCCTGTGCGATCGCGGGAACCAGGGTGCGATCGCATATGGTATTGGGCGCGTGGGGGATTGGATGGCAAAAAGCACTGTGCGATCGCATGCTTTGAGCTGCGATCGTGGAGGTCAAAAAGGAGAACAATGTGCGATCGCATGGATTTGACCGCGATCGCGGAGAGTAAATCACTGGGCAGCATTTAAATATTTCCTCCGCGACATAAACCCCTTTTTACACCATTGTTGTACGGAAAAGAGCTCTTGGGGGCGATTTTAAAGAGGGAAGTTCTTGTTCTTCATAGAGGTAAGTGTTATAGTCATTAAAACTCGATTATGGGTTATTATAGAGCATTAAATCAGTGTAAATTCATGAAAAATCAGTAGAAAAATTGGGTTTTAGGGCTTGAGATTATGAGACCTTCAAGGGTCGATTTGAGGGGTCAAAGGAACTCCGATTTTGGTGTTCTTTATATGTACAGACTCTTGAGAGGACGAAAACACTTTTGCATATAAATTTCTGAGTTTCGAGACGCGGGCCCGGGGGTCGGGTTTTGACCGAATTCAGATTTTTGAGCTAAATTTGATACATTTCGATTGGAATTCTTTCCTAAAGCACATATTGATGATAAAACTATGAACTTGGTAGATTTGGAGCCTTCAGAGGTTTATTCGCGAGGCAAGTGTGTCGTGGAATAGTTTTCGGGCTAGTTTTGAGGTAAGTAATGTCTTTAAATCCTGTCCTGAGGGTATGAAACCCCGGACTATGCACCCTTCACGGGTTTTGAAAATGCAAAGGTGGAAACTTTGAAGATATACTCCCTACTTGGGAAACTATTGAGTTGCGAAACTGATTTCTAAGCTTATACGTAATTATTATTTATATGTTATGATATGTTTTGGGCTGTAAGCCATGTTTGGGGCCTAGTGCCGACTTGTTTACCCCTTGGGGGACTGTTTTACTGTGTTTTCTCACTTGATATGCTGTGATTTACACTCAGTCTTTTCCTGATAAATGATTTTGACACTCAGAGTATTTTGATACTATTTATTGAAAAATGAAATACTGTTTTGGGTCGAGTACCCGATTTGTTTATGGCCTAAGGGAAAAATGAGAGTGTCTGACTGAGTGAGGTGAGGAGGCTTCCAGGCCTTATGAGTGATGTGAGGAGGCTTCCAGGCCTTATGAGTGATGTGAGGAGGCATCCAGGCCTTATGAGTGGTGTGAGGAGGCTTCCAGGCCTCATGAGAGAGATGAGAAGGCTTCCACGCCTTATGTTATTATTTCACTTGGGCTGTAGGAGCCCTTCCGGAGTCTGTAACACACCCCAGTGAGCGCTAATACGGATTGAGTGATGATGATTGCCCGCGGGGCTGATACTGAGTGATTGATACTGAGTGATTGAGGGAATGTCTGAGGGCAACTGTTACGAGAAATGATTTTGGCCCGAGGGGCAGTTTTATGATGAGTTTACTATATTTTAGAACCATGATTTACTTCGTACCAACTGGATTTTACTAAAATATACGGATATTACACTTATTTTTAACGGTTTCTGGAAACTGATTCGAACTTATGTATTTGCTGAATACTACTTAGTGACTTGGTATTTTATTGACTTTTGTGAAATTGTGTATCTGTTCTGTGTATTTATATTATTTAGACTGTGATTTATTTTCATTGCTACTGAGTTGGAGTACTCATAAAGACTCCCTGTGCCTCTCTGCACAGATCCAGGTACTAGCTCGCAGCAGTAGCTGACGCAGGTTCGATTGCAGCATTTCACGGGATTTCGAGGTAGATGTCCAGTGTCCATAGGTTCTCCATTTCCCTTCCTTATTTAGTCTTAGCATTTGATTCAGAGACACATATTATAGTTTTAGCATAGTTAGATTTATTTATTCTTAGATGCTCATGACTATTGACTCTAGTTCTGGGAGGTTGTTTAGAGTTTTTTAATTCATTATTGGGGGCGCTAGACTTATATAATTTATTTCCTTATTATGAGTGTTGTTTATTGTTATACTGTGAACTGTTATAATTCAATAAAAATGTAGTAATGTGATGGTTGGATAGCCTAGTTCCACAATAGGCGCCATCACGGCCTGGTAGGATTTGGGGTCGTGACAAGTTGGTATCAGAGCTCTAGGTTGCATAGGACTCAACGATCATGAGCACGTTCAGTAGAGTCTTGCGGATCAGTACGGAGACGTCTGTACTTATCTTCGAGAGGCTGCATAACTCTTAGGAAACATCTATATCTTTTGAACTCTTTCGTTCCAATCTATTGATTCTTGGAATCTAAACCTTTGTTGTTTCATTCTCTCACAGATGGTGAGGACACGCAATATCGATCAAGGTGACCAGGTACCAGCCAGACCCACAAGGGGTCGGGGCCGTAGTAGAGTTGGGGGACCAGCTCAGGCAGCAGCCGGGGTAGTACCACAGGATCCCCCTATTGTTCAGGATCAGGTTCCCGTCGATGTTGCTCCAGCGGGACAGGCTCAGGCACCTGCTGTGCCTATTGTGATTCCGGGTCTTCAGGAGACCCGGAATCACAATAGGCACCTGCTGTGCCTATTGTGATTCCGGGTCTTCAGGAGACCCTTGCCGA
The DNA here is from genome assembly GCA_005239495.1 of Nicotiana undulata. Taxonomy (NCBI): domain Eukaryota; kingdom Viridiplantae; phylum Streptophyta; class Magnoliopsida; order Solanales; family Solanaceae; genus Nicotiana; species Nicotiana undulata. Next base: position 9,385 of record ML263102.1, read on the forward strand.
GATTTTGACAGTGTGTTCCGATTTAGCTCAAACAGTGTCCATGACCACTACTGCCAATGCAGCTCAGGCCGGGGGAGGCAATCAGACTCCAGCTGCCCGGGCACCTGAGCCAGTTGCGCAGGGTATTCAGGCACCAGGAGCAGCCCCAGATCAGCCAGTTGCTCCAGTTTAGGATTATGTGGTCCCCGTTAAGCTTGAGGATGAGAAGCATAGGTTGGAGAGATTCAGCTGACTTCAGCCGCCGATCTTCAGCGGTACAGAGGGCGAGGATACCCAAGGTTTTCTTGATAAATGTCAGAAGATGCTTCGTACAACGGGTATTTTGGAGACCAACGGGGTTTCATTTGCTACTTACCAGTTTGCTGGTGCTGCTTTTACTTGGTGGGAATCATTCGAGAGGCGTAGGCCGGTTGGTTCAGCACCTCTTACCTGGCAGCAGTTCTCCACGATCTTTTTGGAGAAATATGTTCCTCAATCCCACAGAGAGGAGCAACGCAGGAAGTTTAAGCAGCTGCGCTAGGGAGAATTATCAGTCACCTAGTACGAGATGAGGTTTTCTGAGTTAGCCAGACATGCATCTGATATTGTCCCTACTGACAAGGAGAGGATTAGGAGGTTTGTAGATGGTCTCTCGTATTAGCTTCAGATTTTAATGACCAGAGACAGGGTGTCTGGAGTCACATTTGAGCAGGTTATTGATATTGCTCGGGATATTGAGTCGGTTTGTAGGCAGGATCGTGAGGAAAGAGAGGTCAAGAGGCCTCGGGGATCAGGTAATTTCAGTGGTGCCCCTCATAGAGGGAAATTTCAGCCTAATAAAGGTCGTTCATTTAGACCTCCACAGTCAGTTCGCCCAGCGTACAGTGGTGTGTCGTCGGGGCAAGGTCCTCGCAATGCTCATCAGGGACATTCATCTTTTAGTGCCCTTCCATCTCAGAGCTACGCCTGAGCATCATCTTATCAGGTCTCTTCTATGAATGATTCATCTGGTGGTTATCATAGGGGTGGAGGTTCTCGTTCGTTTTCACCAGCCATAGGTAATTGTTACGAGTGTGGAGAGCTCGGACATGGGTGGAGGCAATGTCCCAGTCATATTCGTAGTTCATCCCAGTAGAGGGTTCAGCCCTCGGCTTCATCCCCAGTCGCCTCACTACCTACTCAGGCAGCTAGGGGAGGTGGTCAGGCAGCTAGAGGCCGTCCTCGAGGGGGAGGTCGAGTAGGTGGAGGACATCCACGTATTTATGCACTTCCGGCTAGGACTGATGCTATGGCTTCAGATGCGGTGATTATAGGTACTATTTCAATTTGTCACAGTGATGCTTTGGCTTTATTTGACCCTGGTTCCACGTACTCTTATGTCTCATCCTATTTTGCTCATTTTCTGAATATGCCCCGTGAGTATCTAGTTACTTCTGTTCATGTTTCGACTCCGATAGGTGATACTATTGTACCGGTCATGTCTTATATCTATTGGGGGTCTGGAGACTCGAGTGGACTTGATGTTACTGAGTATGGTAGATTTTGATGTAATTCTGGGCATGGATTGATTATCCCCATGTCATGATATTCTTGATTGTCACGCTAAGACCGTTACCTTAGCTATGCCTGGAGCTCCGAGAGTTGAGTGGAGGGGGTCTATAGAGCATGTGCCTAGCAGAGTGATTTCTTATTTAGAGGCTCA